>LZPO01009051.1:17229-31267 GCA_001675575.1 Neotoma lepida | reverse complement strand
TTTTTTTTGTAGTTACTTGTGGACAGTGTTCTATTCATCAGAGGAAGAAAAAGTAGGCCACACCTACCCATGAAGATGTTTAAAATACATTTAGATGTTTAAAATTATAACAGATGCCAGTTAAAGTACAGTGAGATGTCTATACAGCTTTTACTTGCCAAGTGTAAAGTGGATATAAAATGTTTGATGAAAGATCAGAACAGAAGATGACCAACTTGTGGAATTGCTTATCCCCAAAAGGCTGTGGAGCTGACATTCAGGCTGGTTCTCAGTCTAGTTCCATGCTCTGCTCAGTGCTTTCCCAGGGCAGCCTTTTTTGTCTTTGCATTTTCCTACTGACTCCGCAGTGCTTATCATCTTCAGTCCTTTCTCACAGCTGTATACTGTAAGTCTGCTCTTACTTCTGCTATGATCCTTTATAATGGGCATCAGTTCATTCTCCTGTAAAGTGGACTGACCACCTATCTTCAGTGACCTTTTCCTTGACTAACATGCTAGAAACTTTTCGAGCTAGCTTATTTTTCTTGGTCTACCTATCAGAATGTTGTGTGGTGATTTAGGGATCCAGATGTGAAATGATTCTATAGCCAGAATTCTTGGGAACTTGTCTCAGCAATCAGTCAGTATGTAGCCTTTGTAAAGTGTAAGGGTCTTATTGTGCCCTGACCTTTCCTTAATGGCTGTGAGAAACTTTCCTGTTGAAGATTCAGCATTCTGTTTTGTGTATTTCCCTTTATCTCATCAACAAGGCAAATTGGGTAATTTTAAACTCTACATGTGTTCTTTTGTTGTTAACGGCTGTGGACCGCTTGCTTTTTCAAGGCTTGCTGCTATGGAGCTTTGTGTCAGGTGCTTGGAACGGGTCACTATTTGAGAATGAAAGCAAAAGCTATTGTGTGGTGCCGACAGCGGTCACTGAGTTTTGACTTTATTAGAAAACCCCTGTATGAATATTTTAGTAAGTAAACAATTGACTATGTAGAGTTTTAAAATGCAATTGTTAATTAATTTTTGGAAAATACATCAAAAGTGAAATATTCTTAAATTTGAGATTATTTAAAGAAGAGGAGATACAAAATTAATTGATGTGATATAAGCTACACATTTCCTAAACAAAATATGATGAATGAAGTAAAAATGAAATGTTGATCTGGTTATTCATTAGAGAGCAAACAGATTGATGAAACAAACTAAAACAAGCAAAAAATGAATTTATGTGCTGACTTCCATTTTTACTTTTTGTTTGTTTTGTTCTTTTAAAAGATTGTGGTTGGGAAAGATCAATTTAAGGGTATAAAGTAAGTAAAACAGATGAAAAGAAATACAAGATTCTGAGAAGTAATATTTTCACTATGCTTCAGGTATATGAAAGAAAAGTTGTGGACAACACGGGTTTCTGAGTTCACACTGAGTGTAGGAACAAAGCTGTTTGTTTTATGTATTTGAAATGTAACATTTTCTTCTCAGAACAAAAGTACACCTTAATTCATGAAGCTGATAAACAATTCCTGTCATGTCAGTTTTACAAAGAGCAAAGATACCAGAGTGTTGAAATGTTTTCCTAAAGTTTTCCATTTTTTGTTTGTGTTTGATAGAGTCCTGTGAAGATAAACCAGATTAGCCTGGATGAAAGTGGAGAACACATGGGCGTGTGTTCAGAGGACGGCAAGGTATGTGAGCAGTGGTTACGGGGAAAGTTGCTTGGGCAGTGAGTGCTGGATTTTACCTNTGCAAGTGATTGGATGCTTTCTGCTTGCGTTACACCTGTGTGCAGAGAGCCTTGATTATTCTTTTTCAATATTGGACTTGCTTTTGATTGCTCATAATTAAAATAAAATATATTTTGCCCAAATGTGCCTTAGGAAAAGTAATTACAAGAATGTCAATAATCTAACTAGTATTAAGCTGATTAACAGCTGTGGCAGGGTGACGTGGCCCCTTAATCATTACTGCTGTGCCACTTTGACTCCAGTGACTAGTCTGCAGTTCCTGCAAGACAGTAGTTTAATGCTTTTCTGCCATAAATCCACAAAATTGGATTTTGTGGGCATGATTTCTGTGGGCTGGTGGTTTTCATTTTAACACACAAGTTATGAATGTTACTCTTGAATTATGGAATCTTTTGATAAGCAATCATAGTTTATCAGCAGAATAAAGTGTCTTACAATGGCCACATTAAATAAATGTAAAATCAATATATGTACAGTTTTCTAAAAACCTGGCACCTACTTCCTGGACCAAGGACATACATCATTTGTGCAGCATATAGCTAACAACTATCAGTGCTTCTTGCTGATGGTATGGTATGACATTTAGTGGTTGTGATGATTGATTTTCCACTTGCAAGAATATCTTCTTTGTTTTTAAGTCAATGGAAGTCTTTTCTAATGTTCGCTTGCAGTGATAAAATCCTAATGCAGAGTATTTAAGCCACTGCTCTAAAATATCAGTTTAAGAAGAGACTGCATTAAAAATCATTATATAAGTTTATGCACTCCTTAGTGAATAGAGATTTCCTAATCTAATTTTATACATTTTAAGTGCTCTGAATTCAATGGGCCATTAAGATGAGTAAATTAAAAACAATATACTCAGTGCAAAAGAGGATATACCCATCTGTCTCTCAACAGTGTTACACCCATCTCTAGCTATCGACAGTGCTACAGCCATTGATCTGTTAACAAGAGCAACACAAAATCCTCTTGACATACACAGATGCATTTTATTTATCTCACCTTCATCTTGCCCCAAAAGTCTTTAAAAACATAATTAGAATGCTACTACTTTTCAAAGAGTACTATCAAAGTTCATAATACTTTGTGAAATTCTGAGATGAACACATGTCAAAGAAAGAGTTAAGGTAGGTGTTGGTTTGTATGGAAACTGAAAAGAATAATCTGTGCAGTTGAAACATTTTTTGTAATGTTTTTTGCATGTATTTGTAAAGAAAGTTAATCTTAATTTTCTTTACTTAAAGGCCTAATTATTTCTGAACTTGTAGCAAATAGCAGTTTCTTTAAACTAACCGGGCAAGTAAGACTATTCAGTGTTTCAATTAGAAACATTCATTAGGGATTCCAGCACTTGCACTGTTGAAGAATCATTAGTAATATGTCATAGTGGAATCTTTTAATTACTCCATCTGCTATGCAGTGTGATGGCCTGAGAGTTCCCATTGCATCCTTTTAGCAAANACTATGCTTTCCTGGTTTAGAAAAAAATGTACATTTGTCATGTTTTTGTGTAGTTTCATAATATGTTTTGAAGTGTTTTTCCCCCATCTTTTCTTAGCATGAATAGAACTGTAAAGAAATCCTCCAGTACATGTATTTATGTAAGTCAGCCCTGCCCAGTAGTCAGTGTTGTGAAAATTGGGAGGCTGTATAAAATGATGTATGAAGTGGTTAGCTGCCATAAGAACAGAAAGACTTCACCGAGGTCAAGTGTGTCTTTCAGTGGCTGTTATGGGTTTTGCTTTCATTGACTTACTGGGACTCATGTTCAGGTACTTAGATTTATTTCACTGCTAATCTTTGATACTTGCATTGGTTTTTTAAGTCATTATTCTGATAGTTGGTTCAGTTTGTGCTCAGTTCTTTCTCATGGCTTCTGTGTGTTTAAGCTCTGCATTTGAGATACACAGGTGTACAACGTGTTTGTGTCTGTAGTTTCCTTTTGGTGGCATTGATTTATACACAACTTTTAGGATAAGGTTTCAGGATAGGGTATATTTTCTTATCTGTGAAGGATGACTTCATATGGAGTATACTAACTTAACAAACAAATTCTAGGTTGATAGATTTTTCTCCCAGATTTTAGAGTTAATGCCCGTTTTATTCTGAGACCTTGTAGCATACCTTTCGGTCAGCCTACTTTTGTTCTTCAAAAATCTTTAAAAACAACTTTTGTCCTTCATAGCTTGGCTAATAATAATTGTAATAACAAAAACAAAAATAATAAACATGGCCTTTGTAATCCAGTTGCTATCCTACCTCTCATTCTTATCTGTTGTCATTAATTTCNTCCGGAACACAGTAACTCTTTTAATCCATATATTAAAAAGTATTGCTTTCATTTCAGGAAAGTTTACTTCAGTTATAATTTTCATTATTACTTCAGTTCTATTTGTTTTCATTTCTTCAAAGAAATTCAATAATATGAGGCTGGAGGCAGTATTGCTTAGAGGCAGAGTGTAGCTGTGTTCCAGCTGCCTGGGCTGGCACCTCACTCTGCTGTCTTAATGGTGGTGCATTGCCTGGTTTCCCAGGTATCTTCCTTGCCTTAGATGGACGCACAGGAAACCTTTGAATCCCCACTCTGATGTATAGTCACTGTCTATTTCCAGGCTTTCATTTCTATCCCATTGCAGTGTGGACTCTTCCTTACTTTCATTTGTCTACCTAAACTTTTGCATGTAGCAGAATGAATGGACACATGCTATCATAAAATACAGAGCTTGTAAGAAAAATGAGATTGAGCAACTGTCATGTTGCTCTTGTCCTTCTGCTTCTCTGAGGTGGGCAACTTCTTTACTTGTTTAATTGTTTTGCTAGTTGGCTTTCCTTCCAACGTTAGTTTTATTTTTTCCCTTTAGGTATGGTTTTGTATGCCATTTTGCAGTTTAAAGTTTTAGGTTTTATTTGGGTATCAGGCAGTGTGGTCTTGGAATTCAGATTTGAATTACACTGCTGTTTTGTGTTGTTAAGTAAGCGTATCTTTCTTTGTGCCTCAGTTTGTCTCCTCCTTTGTAATACCTACCTACTCCTGACTACTGTGAGGACTCAATGGATTGACTTTAGTCACTTGAGATAGTACCTAGTAGAGAAGATCCATATGGTAGCTGTTAACCCCTCTTCTAATGGCAGTCACCATCACTTTACATCACTCTGCTGTAGTTTCAGAGATGTGTTTCTTCTTNTTGAGGTTTCCAAAATAGCCTTTGAGTTTTCCTTTGTCTTCTGAGTACTATTAAGGCACGTTTAAATGCATTGNTTTTTCTCCCTTTGAGTCTTTGGAACGGTGTTTTGCAATTTTTAAGACATCAAGTGTATTTCTGTTTGCTTTTTTATCTATCCTAGCAAGGACCATGTTAGCAGACAGATTCAGTGTCTGGCTGACTCTTGCCGAGCCTGACTTGATATTTTTGAAGTTGTATTAGTTACTTTCTGTTACTGTGATAAAAACAGTGGCCAAACTACCTTGGAGAGGACAGGGTTTATTTGGCTGCGTCACCATCTGTCATTGAGGGAAATTAGAGCAGGAGTCAACTAGCAACCTTGAAGTAAGAACTGAAGCAGAGGCTGTGGGAGAACACTACTTACTGGCTTGCTTCCCAGATTGCTCCTCATGGCAATGTCTCAGATGTTCTGCCTGATGAATAGGATGGACAACAGTGATCTCTCCTGTTACTGTCCAAGATAAAAGGCCAGCTCATAAGAGTGCCCTGGTCCCACCTCTTGACCTGATAATATTTGGAAGCTGGGAGAATGGTAGTAATTTGGCTACCTCAGTCATAGTTCCTGGATATGTGGNGGGCTACTGCCTGGTGTTANAGTTGACAAATGGTAGAATTCCATGCTAAAGTTAATCATANACCCTCCTGTTTCATTCATAATGGTAAGTAAAGTATATGTTCCATATCTCTGTGATACTCATNTGGCTTTCTGGCGGTTTGTTCATGAGAACTCCTGCAGGACTTTTCATTATATTGGCTGTAAGATACATGTAGGGAATTCTCATTCATTTATTTATTCATTCATTCACTCTCAGTCTCAGTGAGAGCCCCCTCCCCCCATGCCTCCCTCCCTCTCCCCTCCTCTTCCCCCTAGAAGTTTTTGAGGCAGGTTATTAGAACTTCTGCAGAAGATACCATTTTCAAAAGAATACTTTCCGTTGTGACCTTTAATTTTATAATCTTTATCTTAACCTTGATCTTTCTAGAAGTCAAAACTCTGAGCTGTCATTGACTGGATTCCCTTTATAGATTAGTATAATCTTCAGTGACCAATAGCCTGAAAAATAAAGAGGAATATGGAGAGAGGAAACGGGGACTGTTTTGTTAGCTTTAGTAGTGTAACTTGTGAGCCTGTAGCTTAGGTATGCCGTCACTGAAATGAAGCACAACATCCAGAGCTTTACGGAGCACCACAGTGCTGACACTGATGCTGCTGAGATCTCCATGTGTTTCTGTGTGTTCAGTTAAGCTTACTGTTAATAATAGTGGACCTGGGTTTTTGTTGTCTTGTTTTATAGAAAGGGTTTCATTTTGTAGCTCAGGCTGGCCTGGAACTTGAGATTCTCCTGCCTCAGCCTTCCAAGTACTGGTGTTACAGAGGTGTGCCTAGCTTTACAATCATTCTCATCTTGCTCTGTCACCTTTAGTGGTTCCTCTTTCAGTGTTCTTTAATTATGAGAAGGCACTCTGCTTTGGAGGAGTTCTCAAGGACAGTGCTGAGCGTCAGTATTTGTTTCTAAAGAGTTTGTTTAGCTTTGTTCCNTTTGTGTTTGTCACAGTTGGGCTTGCAGTCCAATAAATAGATTCCCNTAGGATACAATGCTGGTTTTCTTCAGTAGACAATTGACCTCTCACTCAACTTCTAAATCACGCTTATTTCCATTTGAATGAATACTCTGTTCCTTTATTTCACCTTCTGTGAAAGCTCTCTTAGTTCAGACTCAGACTCCACCTCCTTTATAGTTTGACAACTAGTTTTTCAAAGTTGCTATCCTATTCTGTTCTTCTTATGCCTTATGAGAAAATGTACTTTACTTATTTGCAGATTGTAGGTTGTCTGATGTGGTGCTACCTTAGGGAAGAATGGGCTTTGGAGAACTTGGATTCTGGTCACAGCTCTTGATTTTAATGACCATAGGCAAGTCTCTAGTTCTTTACCAGAATCATCTCTTCAACAAGTACATTGGTGTAGGCAATAGCAGCCCTAGCAACAGTCTAGAGCAAGATCCTCAACCCAGGTTGGATATGGTCAGTTGTGGACCATGAGAAAGAGATCTAGTTTGTTTAGGGTGAGCCTGCCATTACCCTTCAGGGATTTAACCACCTATAATCAGAGGTAAGATCTGTTAAAGGTTTAGAGTTGTTAATGAGTTGTAGTAGTATGTGACTGTTGTGTGATATTTTGTTTATGTTCTGATAAATAAAGCTTGCCTGGAGATCAGAGGGCGGAGCTAGCCACTAGTTAACCACAGAGGCCAGGAGGTGGTGGCAACACACATTTAATCCCAGCACTTGGGAGACTCATGCCTTTGATCCCAGCACTTGGGAGGCTTACGCCTTTAATCCTAGCACAATTGGGAGGTGGAGACAGGAATATAAGGTGGGTGGAGACAGAATCCCCCCCCATTTGGTCTGAGGATTCATAGAGGTAAGAAGTCTCTAGTGGCTGCTACTCTGCTTCTCTGATCTTTCAGGTTATTATCCTGATATCTGACTCCTGGTTTTAATTGATAAGACTAATTAGGATCACACTTCATGTGACCCAGGACTGTGTTCTCAAGATGTTGTGCTGAGAAGGAAAAAGATTGAGTTAGGAGCTGGCTCCCTGCTAGTTCAGAAGGCATTTATCACTAAAGAGTCCCTTGCTGATTTCCTCCATTACAGTTGAGTGATACAGGGCCTACTTTACTGTGTGGAAACTTGCTGGTCTCCATCAAGCTTCTCCATGACAAAGTAATGTAAACAAATTTCTAAACGGTCTTGTTAAATAAAACATGGAGACAGAGATAGGGGTGAAAGTCTGACAGAGATCAGAGGAATTAGAAACAGTGACCAGCCTCACCTTACACCGCCACCACCGCTTCCAAAAAGGAGAGTATCTGTGACTTTATGTACCTCTATGTCTATATCCCTTTTTGTTTTGTTTTTTTATTGGCACACACAAAAAAAATCTACAGGAAACCATGACCATTCCTAACAGTGACTTTCAAGTCTCCAAAAAGATGATGGGATCCCACAACGATGATTCCACATGGACTATGATAAAGCCATTAAGCTGATTAATACCACCGAAAGATCAGCTTTGGACTACAAACTGCTCAAGACAATTTCAAGATGACTAGCTGAGATGATCTAGCCTGACAGACTACTCGAACAAGGACTTGAGACAAGCCCTTCACTTTCCCATTACACAGATACTGGACAAATGATATGGCTAACTCTCTCAAGACTTGACAATTAACCCCAATTTTTTTTCAGGATTCCCTAAAGATGCCTTCACCCCCAGACAACAAGAAGTAATTTTAAAAATACAACGCCCACATTCCCAAGAGGTGGGGTGGGTGGTTTTTTGGTCGTTTGAGTTNTCAATATGTCATTGTTTATGATGGTCGGTTACAAGTGTTAATTGTTAATGGTCAGGAAAAGAAAAGCTAAACAAAGGAGATTAGATTCAGGGTTCTTGTTTTTAAAAAAAGGATATGGATAAGAGGTATATTATTAAATCTACTCTAAAAAAAGATTCAAAAATGATAAAGGGTAGATCATTGAATCAACTCTAAAAAAAGATTCAAAAATGGTAAATAAAGGGTAGATCATTGAATCTACTCTGAAAAAAAAGAGATATAGATATGATAAGATAAAAATATTATTGAATCTACTTTTAAAAGACAACTACTTTTTAAAAATACTTTACATTGGATTGGACTCACCAAAACAGGATAAGCAATGAAGTTTTTTGTCTGAATTTGTCAAATGTTAATGAACTAGACATTGTTAATGTAATTCTTGACTGTATATATTGTATATACTTATTGGGTATAGTTTTTCTTTTATTAGTTGTAAGCTTTTTTATTATTTTAGACAGAAAAAGGGGAAATGTAGTGATTATATTGTGTTCCCCAAAATATTGTGTACCCTAATAAAACTTATCTGGAGTTAGAGAACAGAACAGCCACTATATTAAACATAGAGGTTAGGCAGTGGTAGCACTTTTAATCCTAGTATTCCGGAGGCAGAGATCCATCCAGATCTCTGTGAGTTCAAGGCCACACTGGAAACAGAGCCAGGCGTGGTGGTACACACCTATAATCTCAGGACTTGAGATCTATGTCTTGCTTGGTAAAGACACATGCCTTTAATCCCAGGAAGTAATGACAGGAAACAAAAAGGTATATAAGACATGAGAACCAAAAACTAGAGGCCTCTTAAGCTTTCAGGCTTTGAGCAGCAGTTCAGCTGAGGTTCATTCGGGTGAGACTGCAGTCTGAGGAAACAAGATCAGCTGAGGAGTTGGCAAGGTGAGGTTGGCTGTGGCTTGTTTTGTCTCTCTGACCTTTTTTTTACCCCAATCAAAATTTACCCCAATANCTGGCCTGGGTTTTTAATTAATAAGACCTCTTTGAGTTACAAAGTAAAGGCCTAAGTGTAGTGCTTTGCTGAATGCAGTGCTTCACTATTCTGCTTCAGAAGTATCATTTTCAGAAATTTACAGAAAAACAATGGCTTTGCACCCTTCCTTCAGTAAGAGCTGAGGTGGCAGTGGCATGTGGATGTCATGCCTGGAATCCATTCTGAGAGAGTTCTGTGTGTCCCATTGTGTCTTGCTGATCTTGGCCTCTAACAGTTCTCATAAAATTAGGGGAGGGAATAGCAAAGATTTGATTAATTTGCTTGTTTGAATCAAGATCTGTTTATGTAGTTNAATACTGTCCTCAAATTAGCAATTCTCCTATTTCATCTTCCTGCTTATTGGATTATAGGCATAGGCATGTCCACCACACCTGGCTCAAAGATTCTATTTCTTTTTTAAAAGATTTAATTATTTATTATATATACAGTGTTCTGCCTGCATGTATGCCTGTAGGTCAGAAGAGGGCACCAGATCTCATTATAGATGGTTGTGAGCCATCATGTAGTTGCTGGGAATTGAACTCAGGACCTCTGGAAGAACAGCCAGTGATCTTAAACTCTGAACCATCTTCCCAGTCCCAAAGATTCTATTTTGTAATGTGTGACTTTGTCTCTTCAGAGAATTCTTTGCTTGGGACTTGGGAGAATCAACCTTTCACAATTTGCCAACATTAAGGCAAGAAAAAATTGAGTTTGAGTAGTCTTTATCAGTACAAAAAATGAATTTGTCATTAAAAATCACATAAAGAAGTCTCGTTAGACTGTTGATTTAACAGAATACTCTTAGCCTGGGCAGTCTGTAACAACAGGAAGTTATTTCTCATAGTTCTGAGGATCTGAAGATCTGGGATCAGAGTCTGGAGAGGAATGTCTTCCCTGTTCCTAGGCAGTCCTCCCCTGGTGTGAAAGATGCATCTGTCTCCTTAGTGGCAGAAAGCAGGCAGGCAAANGTGCCTACTTAGCTCCTTTTATTCCCTTTACAATAGCACTCTTGTCCCATTCCTGAGGGAATAGTCTATCAAAGGCTTTCCCTCCTAATACCATCACTTTGGGCATCGGATTTCAACAGAAAAAATTGAGGGATACAAACATTCAGAGCAAAGGCATATGCAAATGGCCTCATGGTAAATTCCTACAAAAGTATAGAAGAAATTCTATTAGAGACCAGAAAAAGAGCAAACGCATCCCAAGTGCTGGGATAGTAAGTATGAGTCCTAACACTATCAGTTAGCTCCATTTCTCTGGTAACGCCTCCAGTTCTCATGCTCTTCTGGTAAGAGTATAAACTAATTAGAACCAGTCTGTTGGGCTTGGAGAGATGGCTTAGTGTTTAAGAGGGCTTGTTGCTCTTGCAGAGGACTGGGTTGAACTCCCAGTACCTACATGGTAGCTCCCAACCATCTGTAACTCCAATTCCAGCAGGTCTGACACCACCTCTTCTGACTTCCTTAGGCATCAGGTATGCATGTGATGCACATACATACACTCGGGCAAAACACTCATATACATCTAAAAAATCTTAAATAAAACAAGTCTGATAAATATTTTTTTCTTTTTTTTTATTAAAAGATTTTCTTATTTTACATACCAACCACAGAACCCCCTCTCCTCCCTCCTCCCTCCTCCTGCCCCCCAGCCTTGCCCCTCAACCCACCCACCCCCAATCCCACCTCCTCCCACACAAGGTCTATGGGAAGATAAATATTTTTTGCCCATTAAATATGAACATAATCATTATCTGTGACTTAACATTCACACCTCTCCTTCTATGGGCCTCATTCGCATGTGTGAGTTAACCAGGAGATTTGGAAAGAATGTCTGCAGAAGCACTGTTCATAAAAGCCCTGATCTAGTGCCAAACGAAGTGGTCATCAGTGGAAGGAGAACATGAATTGTGACGTAGTCGCACATTGCCAACTTCACAGCATCACCAAAGAAGCAACTGCTGCTGTGTGCCACAGCGTATATGAAGCTCATGAGGGCCGATTGGGAAAGGGCAGCAGTGGGATGGCACATGCTTCCATTTGTGTGAAACTTAAATGGCAGTGTGATGTGTGCACAGAGATAGGTCCCAGGTAGTGCTGGGTTTCAGGGTATCATTGACTGAGAAGTTAGGTAGAGGAGCTCCTTGGATTCTGTTTTGTTTTGTTTTGTTTTGTTTTTCCCTTTTTGGTTTCTTCCTTTCCTTCCTCTTTTGCTCCTTCCCTCCTCTCCAACCTCCATTTCTTTCGTTCTGTTTCTTTGTTTTTCCCTAGGTTGGACTCAGACTCGTGATTCTCCAGCCTCAGCCTGGCATATCAGGATTCTATCACATATGGCTTTCTTGCTCAGGCTAAAAGTTGAAGAGTCTGGTTTATGTCACAAATATGCCATGCTAAAATCTGTGATTTTATCCCTTATGTTATGCACATTAGACCTAATTTTGTTTTTGTTGTGTTTTTGTTGTGACCAATTTAATTTGAAAACTGTGGGGAAATATAACTGAGTAAAGTAGTTAAGACAGTTTGAAAGTAAACACCGATGAGGGGCCACTTCAGTCCTTCATGTACACGTGGACAAGATTCAGCATAAGATTGAAATGATCTCATTGAGTTCATTCTCTTGCCACATCTGTGTGTGTGTGCATATGTATGTGCATGCATGTGTATGTGTATGTGTGTGTGCACACATGTGTGTATGTCTATGAACCATGTATATGTGTATGACTCAAGAAAGGAAGTTCCTTTCTCCTTATGGTAGGAAAACAGTTCCATTAGCCTATGGGAACTTCATAAAGAATGTTGGTAACCTGCCCATATCTATTTCACTTCTGAAAGTTAGTATCCATTTTCTAAATTGGATGAGTAAAAGGAACTCTATCCATGTGATGATTGTAAAAGCTTTTTTATTTTCATTTTTAAGTTAAAATATAATTAGACTATTTCCCTTTTCCTCACTCTGTCTCCTCCATGTGCCCCACCCACATGCCAGTCATGGCTTCTGGCCTCTCCTTCTTTAAGATGCTTGTAAAAGCTTCATTGCCACAGAGTGCTCTACACTGATGGGATAGTTTGCACTGGGTACTTTATAGGGGTCATGATGACTTAGAATCATTTGAATGNCTCACTTGTCTTTTCCTTCTCCTTTGTTTTCCTCTGCTGACTTGGCTCTTTCTGTTACTGTCATGATGAACTGATGTGATGTGTTCACTTCTCAGGTACAAGTATTTGGACTGTATTCTGGAGAAGAATTTCATGAGACTTTCGACTGTCCCATTAAAGTAAGTACTTAGCAAGTTTTCCTTTGTGAAGGAGCTGTCTCCCCAGATGAGGATGACTGTAGTGATGGCGACATGGTCTCTCCTGTTACACCAGTGTCTCTTCAGTCCATGGTGTGTTCGTGCAGCTTGAANGCTGCGACTGAGGCCAGATGTAGAGTATGTGACTGTGGTCTCGGTGTGTCCTGGGACCTTTTATTAGAGTGGCTGAGTCACACACACTGTTCTGACTCAAGAATGACAAGGTGAGAATAATCTTAATAAGTTCTGAGCTAAAAGAAGTCGTGTTTAGCTGCTTTTGGTTGGTGGTGTTGTGTCTTGTTTTTGAGTGATAACTTCATAGGTTGAGTGATGTCTTGACTGAGCTTTTGATACAGAGACGGGTACAGGTAGGAACCAGTCTTCCATGTGGAAGAGCATATTAGAAATTGAGAGGCCAAACAGTTCAAACTGTGCCTAGATGTGCATGAACGACTAAAGAGGTAATCAAGGCAGACTGGAGCAGGGTGGCTCTTCAGACTGAGGAATTGGTTTCCATCTAATAGATTATTAAGTGTCTGAGAACAAGAGTGGCATCNACGGAGCCTGGCTCTAGAAGGGCCAATATGGTGACTGTGCAGTAGACATGACAGGTCTGGGTAAGAGGCAGGGAGAGCAGCTGGAGATACCAATCATGGTAAAGCATCTGTTGTGCTCTTAAAGGAGGTCATTTTCTTTCATGTGTTCATTCAGACATTGGTAGGCAAGTAGTAAAGGATAGATAAGATCTGACATGTGTTTTAGAAAGCTGAATTTGCCAGGAAGGGAGGGGATTTAAACAGGAGAGTCCCTGGGAAAGAGACAATTTAGAAGGCTGATGTAGTGTACTGAACTAAGCACTATGGAGCTTGGTAAAGGGAGCAATTTGAGTGTTCACGATGGAGAAATGGACTGAGACGGCTTTTAAGAGGTAGACCTTGTAGCCTTAGTGACAGCATGGCTGCGTGAAGTCAAAGATGGAGGTGCTGAGGGTAAATCCAGTGTCNTGCTTTAGTAATGGCTTGAGAAAATTTCGCCAATTGTTTTAGGTAATAATCTGAGTGAAGGCATTGCAAATTGGCCAGGAATTTAGAGAGCTGGAAAGTATCAGATGGTTTTATAGAGGGTTTAGGAACAGGTGTTGGCCTTCTTGGTGGAAATTGTCCCCTAAGCAGTTGGTAGCTAGTGGTGAGTGAGAGAGAGGAAGCCATTTTTAAGGATATTAGTGTGAAAAGAGAAGATTGATGTTGATATTCTGGAGTTCTCAAAAGATTGAAGTGGAAATAAAAATAGCCACTAAGCCAGGCAGTGGTGGCATGCCTTTGATTTCAGCACTTGGGAGGCAGAGGAAGGCAGATCTCTGTGAGTCTGAGACCACAGACCGATCTACAGAGCAAGTT
>LZPO01009049.1:17212-31341 GCA_001675575.1 Neotoma lepida | reverse complement strand
CATGAATTCATCCCTTAAGCAGTAGGAAGTAATGTTTATTATAGCTCACTAGATTTGGTTTCAAGTCTGTTTTGTCAGATTAAATCAACTATGTATGCTTGTTTTCTGGCTCCATTTCCTTAGAATAATTTTTCATCATTTCATTTTAAAGTTATATCTGTCTTATATGATAAACTGCAACAAGTATATACTTCCTAGTTTTTTACTCCAATCTCCTAGCTTGTGTCTTTTGATTAAGAAATTGGCACCATTAATACTCGGTTACTTAGTGAAAGGTGTCTGTTGATTCCTGTCATTTTGATGATTTTACCAAGGTGATTAAGTTGTTTTGTTGTTTAATTGTTGTTCTAGTTTGCTTTATGGTCTGTTTGATAAGAACACTCTTGCCAGAAGCAATGTAGGGGAAGAAAGTGCTTATCTTGCTTACCTTTTCAGGTCACAATCTATATATGGAAGAAATCAGAGCAGTATCTCCAGAAGGGACTGAAGGAGAAACCATTTTACTAATCTGCTTTTTAACTTCTTTCAGTGTCTTATGCTCAGTTAGCTTTCTCATACAATCCAGTCCCAGCTACCTATGCTGTGGGCCCTAACACATTAACCATCAATCAGGACAACAACTCAAATACCTTGTCACCATCCAATCTGATCTGCACAAACTCTTAAATGAAACTGTCTCAGATAATTCTAGGTTGAGTCAACTTGACTACTGAAGTTAACTTTTGCTTCTTATTGCAGCCTTATGGTTACACTTCTTCTCTTTAGTGTGAAAGATTCCTCTAAGTATATTTTGTAGATCTGTGTTGATGGTCATACATTCATTTTGTTTAGTGTTAGAATGTAAAATTTTATTTCTCCTTGAGTTATGACAAGCAGCTTTGATAGGTACAGTAGTCTGAGTTGTCATTGCTTGTTTTTTAAAACTTTATATACAGCTTTCCAGTCCTCTTGCATTTTAATATCTCAGTTGAAAAATCTGTAATTCTGACAGACCTTCTTTTACATTTATCTTGGTATTTCTCTCTTGCCAGTTTCAATATACTTTCTATGTTTACTTATAATCTTATGAAGGAAGATTATTTTTTATTCTTGTCTATATGGTGTTCTCAACTCCTCCTATATCTTAACTGGCATCCGTTTTAACAAAAAGCAACCCAGAGAAAAAGGACTTAATTTTGTTTACAACTCCAAGTTACAATTTATTTTTGATGAGAAGTCTTGGCAGGAAGTTAAAGGAGTATGTTCACAGACAAGAGTAGAGAGACAATAAATACATTTACTCTTGCTTTTTTGCCCTCAGTTAATGTTCTCTTACCTTATGCTTTCCTCAACCCACATGAGTAGAGAATGGTGCTGCCCACAATATCCTTCACCTTNTACATCAACAATTAACAATCAGGACAATCTTTCATTGACATGTCCACAGGCTTATGTGATCTCCATGATTCCTCAATAAAAACCTGTTCAAAGGTTGTTATAGGTTGTGTCAAGTTAACAGTAGAAACTTTTTAACACAACATCTCTTTTCCTAACTATGGAAAATAATTTTAAAAATGTTTCTATGCCTATGAACCTTAGATTTGTTCTTTTCATAGAGTGACAGATATCTTAGAATTCCTACTCCTATCTTCTTATTATGTTATCGTTGTTCTTATTGGATTGTGCCACATCTTTCAACTTGCCTTCACATTGATATATTTTTCTTTTAAAATTCTGTTATTTATTGTGATCTGATGTATATGTGTGCATAAATGACTGTGTAGGTACTCACATCTCACAGAATATTTGGGAGAACCTGAGAACAACTTTGCAGATTCAGTTGTCTATTTCTAAGTTATATGAGTTACAGAGACTGAGATTTGATCATCAAGATTATATGCTAAGCACTTTTACCCATTGTCATTTCATTACCCACCATTCCTCTTTGCATCTATATTTAATTCATTTACAATTTATTTGTTGTGTAGATAATTTTGTGCTACTTTATACTTTTCATTGTACAATATAATTTATTCTTTAAATTATGTCGTTATAGGAATTTGAGAAATGGCTCTGGCCAAAAGCACTCGATGCTCTTTAGAAGAGGGGGTTTGTTTCCCAGCACCCACACAGCATGGCTCACTATTTTTTATAAATCCAGCTTCAGGGGAACCTGACACTCTCACCTCTGTTGACACACACACACAGAGTAGTATTTGCATAAAACACACAAAAACACAAAAATAAAAATACAATAAATCATTTAAAATTATTTAATTAACTACAAGTGTCTAGGGATTTATGTATTCTCCAAATATACATGTATAAAATTCTCCCCTCTCTCTCTTCTTCTCTTTCACACTCTCTCTCTTCTTCCCCCACATGTCTNACTCACTACCAGATGACTTATTTCACTCACTCCGGTCATTAATGTGATTATTAACAATGTCATAACCGTGATTCATACCTTTACTTGATTTCACTCAACAGATTACTTTATTGATGGTAATCTTCCTTTTTAACATCATATGAGATACCATGCTTCTTGTATTGGTCACTGGAGCTCTGACTTCCTCAGAAACTTCTCCATATGGCAAGTACTTACTTGTCTACTTATTGAACATTATTCCCCACTAACACTCAAATTTTGTGGTTGTTTGTTGTTGGATATAGCACTAGGTCTCATAATTTGATACTTATAAATTAAAGTGTAACAAATAATAAATTTACAGGCTCAGTAGGATGAGGTAANCCTAATCAAAGTACTAATTATGTGAAGATGAGTAGATCAATAATTCAAGGTCATCATGTTTACATACTAAGATTGAGGACAGCCTTGTTGACATACCCTTTGGAATTCATGTCCCCAAACATACCTTTTAAAACAACATCAAAGTCAGAAATACTGTTAATTATTATCAATATCGGTCACTGGCTTGTATTTGGTGCCCTATAACAATCTTTTGATTTTTTGTTTTGAGACAGGATCTGTTGTATCCCAAGTTGACCAGAAATTCATTATGTAATTGAAGATGGCAATGAATCCCTAGACTTTTGTCTCTACCTCTGAATTTTGGCATTACATATGTGTGACACAACATTTGGCTTGGCTTTTAGCTTTTCTTTTTATGCATATAAGTATGTGTGTTTACGATGGTGTGGGTGCAAATGTGAAATTGTAGGTGTTCTTGTGCTAACAACAGATGATAATACCAGATATTGAACCTTGATTTCTACCTTGCTTGAGACAATCTCTTCCTTCTTGTTCATCCGTGTATCAAATTAGCAATTCCTAAGTTTCTGGGCATTCTCCTGTCTCTACCTCCCATGTCACAGAAGGAGCACTAGGTTAACAAAAATACTGCATTACCATGTTTGAATGGCTTTTGAGCATTCAAACTCAGATCTTCGTACATAGAAGGCAAATGCTTTCCACTAAGGTATCATCTGGGCCCAGCTATCAATCTCTTTAAGTGATTTAATTCTCTCATATATTATGCAATTCACTTTATCTCTACACATTCTCTGCAGATCATTTACCACCAGCTTTCAATCAAATTTTAGATTCATTGAATACATGTATCCTACTGCTCTGACACTGGCTTAACTCTTACCTTCTCTCCTGACTTGATTCAGTTGGTTCTCCAGATAATAGGGAACAATCCAAGTCTGCAATGGAGGGTGAGAAATGAAGAGAGAACACAACTAGACCAGGAACAATTATGACACTGATCTCATTTAAAACACATCACAGTAGTACTAGAAATGTAAATGAAGCATTGGGTTGAATGTGGAAGGCTGTGTCTTGAAGGTCTGTAGTAATCTGTGTTTTTGAGGCTTTGGTCTTGAGGAGTCACTATNGANAATTTGTGGAACCTTAGAGGTGGATATTTAGTAGGAAGGGATTTCCCTCAGAAAGAGTTAATAAAATTCTCCACATATGATGGTAATAAAAAGTCTAAACCTGGACATTCTTAGACTCCTCTGGCTTTCTNTATTGTTGTGATCCCATTTTGNCAACTCATGCCTTTGTCACTGCTATTTGCCAATAGGAAGTCTCCTATCTACTTGAAGGTCTTCCTTATACCTTGGAGGTGTGACATATAAAGAAGCCAGAGGTCTCTTNATGAGGCTATNAGACATCTTNAAACATTTGTTGCTGTTCTTACCCAGGAACAAGATATTCAAAACAAAGTAAACTCAAAAATGTCANNAAGATCTTGTGGGCTAGAGGAGTTGGCCACAGTTCAAATTACAAGCCTCTTTCCACTGTACACTCAGACAATTATGTGGTATACAACTCTGCCCTACAGAGAGACATATTGATGAGCACAGTATGGAGTGGAAGGATGATAAAAGAATGAGATGTCAGCACCTCCCTCTCTTAGAGAAGTTAGCTCATGCAGCACCACTATGGTGATGTATGACCAAGGAGCAACAGAATGCCAGAATTATACATATAGACAAATTTTATAGAGATATAAATGTGAACATTGATTGTATTGTGCCAGAATTTGAATAATAATGACAGTAGCTTTAGCTTGAGGATTTTTCCTGGGCACTCNGACCTCTAAGAGTTAATATTACATTGCTTGGGTCATGGCAAAATGCCCAGGGTGGCTTGAAGATTTTGTTTTGGTCTAATGTCCTTGAAGCAACCAAAGCAACTAGCCTGAGAACAGGCTGTCATATGCCTTTGGATTCTCAAAAATTTGGTTATGGGGTTAATGAATAAGAATGATAACTATTTATTTATTAATAATGTCAAAACTTGAGGGAAAATAATTGAAAATGATAACTCTGTTCTATCATAGTTTATTAATGATGACTAACAGATGGATAAAAGGGAGTGAAACCCATGTCCAAAACCAAAATTGATATGATCTATGTTTTCGAGCATCATGAATGTATCCCTGTTTATTAAAAACTGTATAAATAAAGAAGCACTCTGGCTGCTAGTCAGTCAGGCTGCAAGATTCTCCCGACCACCATGGCCTGGCTCACTTCCTCACCTCACTGACGCCTTACATCCTCTGCAGGACCCATCTACCACCGGGGATGGCTCCCAGCAATGAATATCAATACAGGACTGCTCAGTGATTATCTTTTGAAACCCAGAGCATGACCTTACATTCTTCTTTATGATGACTGCGTCCATTACAAAGCACAGAGAAGGTGTTTAAAGGCNTATATACAAATGTCACTCTGCTTCTGTGTACTGGATCTCTAGTTTGGGGAGGGGAAGTGCTGCTTTTTTAAATTACTTGTTGTTTCAGCATTTTGTGCATTATGCTCTGACTGTACTTCTCNCATTCTCCACCTCCTCCCTGATCTACACCTTCTTGCTTGGCCACCCAACAAGATGCATGAAGGTGGAGGATGGCCTCACTTAAGGTAATCCTCCAGTCTCAGCTCCACACTGGCTGAGCTCACTATCATGATCCATGCCTGACTGACTGCTACCATCTGTGAGGTCTTGCTCTAATTGCTNAGTCTTCTATTATGGANACATGATCTCCTGGACAATTGTTAGTCTCAAACTCATTGTGTGTCTGAGGATAGCCTTGAAGCTCTGATTCTTCAGTCCCCATCTCCCAAGTTCTGGGACTATTGGTATGTATCAATATACCATATGTCTTGATGAATCTGTTTTTACACTTATATTTTTATCTATTTATTATAACTGTGGGTTTTTGTCTATTCAAACATGTGTCCATTCCAAGCCAGACATTTATTATTAAATCTGTGTGTTTTTGTTTTGAAGTATCCTTTCCTTGAATGCTGGTGTTTGAAGAGGTGAGAAAAGGGAGCTGGGCTTTCAGAATTGGAGTGTGAAGCACCTGCCATGAGTTGTATGAACCTAATCCAGTCTTCCGCAAGAGTTTCATGTTCTGAGTTACAGCCTCAGCNCTCCTATTCTTTAAAAAATTGGTTTGTGCATTTGAGGGGTAGTGTGCATATGTATATATGCATGTATGTGGGAGTGTGCATATGTTTATATGCATGTATGTTGGAGTGTGCATACGTTCATGAATCTATTTATGTGCCTTTGCATGTGTGTGATGATTATATGTTTTTCTTTACATGTACTTGTGTATATTTNCCTGTGTGGCTTTTTGTGAATTGCATATTTGTGTGTGTTTTTGATTTAATGTTTATGGTTCACAGGGGTATCTTAGAAGACAACTTGTGGAGTCATTTCACTGTTTCCTCTTCCTCCTTGACTCTTNTCAGTCCTTCATCACTTCCTTCCCTGTGTTTTTATTCTTATGTGTTTTTTTCTTTCTCTCTATCTCCATCTCGTTTCAAGCCTGTTATCATTCATGTTCACCTCCTCATCATCCCTGGTATTTTTGTTTTCTTTTATGATACTAGAATAGCCATTATATAGATCCGTGAGACCCTAGGAGAGACATTGGTACCAAAGGAACTGGATGGAGTGTCTTAGTTTAGGTTTTTATTGCTGTGAAAAGACACTCTGACCATGGTAACTTTTATAAGAAAAACATTTAATTGAGAGGGTTTGCTTACAGTTCAGAGGTTTAGTCCATTATCATCATGACAGAGAGCATGATAGAATGCAGGCAGATATGGTGCTGAAGGAATAGCTGAGAGTCCTACATGTTGTAGGCATCATGAAGTCAAACGACTGTCACATCACACTTCCTCCAACAAGGTCACACCTTCTAGCAGTCCCACTCCCTTTGGGGGCCATTTTCCTTCATACCACCACATTCCACTTTCTGGCCTCCAAAGGCTTATACCTATATCATAGTGCAAAAAATGCATCCAGTCCAATTTCAGAAGTCCTTGTATTCAATAACAATCCCAAACTCCAAACTTTCTTCAAATCCAACATATGTTCTGAGATTATGCCATCTTAAAACTGTAATCCTCTGTAAAATAAAAATCAAAAAGCAGATTAAATACATCCAATATATAATGGTACAGGTTATACATTATCATTCCAAAATGTAGGTAAGGGAGTATAGTGTGAATATACTGGACCAATGGAAGACCAAAAGTTGGCTGGGAAACCTTGAATTTAGCATCTCCATGTATGATGTCAAAATGCTCTTCAACTCTCCAATAATTTCATTCAAGTTGTCCTGCAGCACACTTCTTTCTCTTGGGCTGGTTCCACTTCCTCCAAGTATTTCTTCTTGGCCGGTCTCCCTTAACCCTGGTATCTTTAAAGTATTGTGTTCTCCAAGGCATTCCAGGCTTCAACTGCACAGCTATACACAATGGCCTCTCTACTAGGCCTCATTGCAGGGACATCCCTGACACATGCTTGGCCTCACTGGCTTTTGTAACACAAATTGCATTTTCTCTTGTTTGTCCAAAATAATAATAAAAAGTTATAACTAATATAAGAAAAACTATATACAATGAGTACAATAAGCATATACAATATATATAATCAAGAATTTCATTAGTAATGCCTAGTCCATTAACATTTGGCAGATTCAGACAAAAACTCCATTATTTAGCCTATTTTGTTGAGTCCAAAATGTACCTAATTCACATCCTATTCTAACTTGTGTTACGAACCCAAAACTATTTTTTATGTCTTTCAAAGTTTATACATCTCTTAGTAAGTTTCTTTTCTGGATTTCTGAGCAAGGAAAACTATAACTATCTAATCTACAGTTCCCTCAGAGACCTGAGAAGGAAATAATATTAATTGAGCAAGCAGGAAGTACAGACAAGCAACTTCCAAAAATTGTGAGAAATGACAGGAACAACTGACTGCCTGGACAGTCATATGAGATTTCTCTGCAACTATGTGGCATCCATCTTCAGCCTACAGGCCTAGCATATCTGATAGACTCATCAGTGAAGCAGGATTTTCTAAAGGGTCTCCCTACATAGTCTTGGCAAGAATCGGCAGTCCTTAATTTTGTGTCCTACTTGTCTATTTTGAGCAGCATATTGTCAGCAGTCGATGTAAGTCACTTTTTTGCCCAGTGGCTAACTTTTGCCACAAAGAAAGTAAACTCCATAAGGAGTTTCTTCAGTGCCCATCATCTTCTCTGTAGTTGATTGGTGCTGCCAGAAGCAGACGTGTCTCATTGTCATAAAAAATCTATGTTATTAAAATATCTTAAGTGCCACATTCTNTAGATCTTTGAAGTATTTGAAGATGACCTATATATCTAAGACACATCTCTATTTGATCTTGAAAACATACCTAACATAACTACAAGTTTGATTGTAATGACTAACTTTCATTTCTTTGTATCCTAATTAGTTGGTAATAATAACTTTCAGGGACTATCAATTTGCATTACATTGTTAAATGAACTGTATAGGTACATACCTTGAACAAGATTAGAAATATATGTACAGTATTTTCTAACAAAATCAATCTCAAATTTGTATCAATATACATAATTTGAATACAATATACAAAAATCCAATCCAATGTAAAATATTTATAAGTAGTAGTTGCTTTTTAAAAGTAGATTCAATAATCTATCTTTTTGTCTTATTATATCTATATTCTCTCTTTTTTCTTTTCAGAGTAGATTCAATAATCTACCTCTTATCTATATCCTCTTTTTTTCTTTTCTTTTTCAAACAAGAACACTGAATCTAATTTCCTTTGTTTAGCTTTTTTCCTGGCCATTAACAATTAACAACTTGTAACCAACCATCCTAAACATTGACAATTATCCATAACCCAATGAAAAACCAAAACCACCCAACCCCACCTCTTGCAAATGTGGCCCCCATGTTCTTGAAATTATTTCCTGCTCCATGGAGGTAAAGGCATCTTTAGGGGATCCTGAGAAGAAAATTTTTGGGTTAATTGTTGACTCATGGGAGAGTTAACTGTATCATTTATTGTTCAGTCTCTGCATTATTTGAGAGTGCAGGGCTTCTCTCAAGTCCTTGCTTGAGTAGTCTGTAAGCCTGGATCATCTTAGCTGACTCAAAATTTTCCTTAGTGGTTTGTAGTCCAAAGTCAATCTTTGGGTGGTATTTGTCAGCTTAATAGTATTATCATTGTCCTGTTGGAATCATCAGTCTGAGGACCCATCATCTTTTTGGAGAATTCAGATTTGCTGTTATCCATGGTCATGGTTCACTGCAGAAGATCTCTTTTTGTGGGACATTTTTTTTCTGGATGATTTGTCCTTTTTCTTCAGATGTCTCATTTGTCCAGTGTTTTTTAGATTCCTAGACCTTTATTCTCCTGAAAGACAAAAATAAAACACTTCCTCAACCCTAACTTTGGGAAGTTTCCAAATCTAATCTTTACCAATTTTGATTTATGGTTTCTCCTTAAGTTTTTGTTTTATTTTCTAAAGCTATTCTATCATCTAGCACAGTATGTTTTTTTCCCTCTCTGAGGAAACACTTTGCAGAAGATTTTACCTCAATGATGCTGGTGTCTTCATTACCTCTAATTTCTCAGCTTCTGCTGACCAGAATCAATTGTGCCAGTAATACAATGGTGTCACTTCCATGATACTGGTCTGTTGTTCATCACAGCTGACTCTTCAGCCCTCATCGTCAAGGACTACAGATTCATAACTCAAAATATGCAATGGTCTTAATTGAGTCTTTGAATGACTTTCAAGCATCCTTCTTGCACTTCCCAAGCCAAGCCTCNAACTTCTCTTACTATATTTTTACCATCATTTCTCAAAAAGAACAGCAAGTTGTGAATGCTCAAGGGTTTTAAACAGTCCTCCCAAAAAACACATCATCACGTTACAGCAATTCCCCAATACTTGTACCAATTTGTTTTAGTGTTACTATTGCTATGTTAAGACACCATGACACAAGCAACTTCAGGAAGAAATGGCTTATTTGGCTTACAGTTCCACACCATAGTCTATCATTGAAGGAAATCAAGACTAGCCTTGAAATAGGGCAAGAACCTGTTGTCAGGATGTGATGCTGAAGTCATGCACGGGTGATATTAACTGGCTTGCTCAACATGGCTTGCTCATCCTGTTTTGTAATAGAACCCAGGATTAGCAGGCCAAGGATGGCATCAACCACATGGGCTGGGCCACCCCCATCAATCACTAAGAAAATGCCCTGCAGTTTCAATGTAGGTAGTTTTTCAATAGGGATTCTATCTTTTCAGATATCTCTAGCTTGTGGCAAGTTAACATAAAACTAGCCAATGAAATTATGTTATGGGGTGTGGGCATGTGTCACGCACATGTATGGAGCTCAACATCAACTTTGTGGGCATTCCTCATTTCTTTCATCTTTCTTCATGTTCCGTTAATGGAACTCACATTCTCTGGCTTGCACAGATTGTTCCTGTAAGATGAACTGGTAAATATTCTTGTTAATAAAAAACCCAGAGCCAGATATTTGAGAGAAACTGAGAGATCAGAGAAACAGATAGAAGCCAGCCATGTTCTTACCACTTGGAAATCCTCAGCCCAAAACAAACTACTTCTTGTATACCCATGCCTATATTCTTTCTGTGCCCGCCATCTCACTTCCTCTCTCTGCCTAGCTACATCACTTCCTCTTTCTGCCCAGTTCTATGACTTCCTGTCTGTCTGTACAGACATCCAGACCTCTATGGTTAACTAGTTCTGGGAATAAAGTTGTATACCACCACAGCTGGCTCTGTTCCCACTGTGGTCTTGAACTCACAGATATAGATGAATCTCTGCCTCCTGAATGATAGGATTAAAGGCATGTGCTACCATTGCCTGACTTCTGTGTTTAATATAGTGGCTGGCATATTCCTCTGATCTTCAGATAAGCTTTATTGAGGTACACAAATAAAATGTCACCACATTTCCCCTTTTTTGTCTAAAATAAAAAATTATCACTAATATAAGAAAAACAATATACAATACATACAGGCAGTAAATACATCAACAATGTCTAGTCCATATGCATTGAACAAATTCAGAGAAAATATTCCATATCTATCCTATCTTTGTGAATCCAAAGGATTACATCCAATTTACATTCTATTGTAATTTATATTACCAAAATTATCTTTTGATGTCTTTCAAACTTTTAGACTTTACACCACTTTAATGAGTTTCTTTCCTGAAATTGTTAACAAGGAAAACTGTAACCACAACTATCTAATCTTCAACTCCTTCAGACACCCAAGAAGAAAATAATATTACTTAGCTAAACAGGAAGTACAAACAAGCAACTTCCAAAAAATGTGAGTTATGAAGAAACAGCAAGCTGCCTGGAAGTCACTCAAGGTTTCTTTGCAATTTAAGGCATCCTCTTCAGCCACAGGCTTAGCACATCTGACAGACTCATCTGTGAAGCAGGATTTTCTAAAGAGCCTTCTACTTTGCCCTGGCAAATATCAGTACTTCTTTCCTTTCTGACCTGCTTGTCCATTTTGGACAGCATAATGTCAGCAGTCGATGTGAGAGCATTTTCTTGCCCAGTGGCTAACTTTTGCTGCAATGAAAGTAAACTCTATAAGGAGTTTCTTCAATGTCCATCATTTTATCTGAAGTAGATAGGTGCTACCAGAAGCCGACATGTCTCATAGTAATAAAAAAAAGAAATAATCTATATTAAAAGATCTTAAATGCCATGTTTTAGTCCTCTGAAGTGTTTAAAGATGACCTGTATATCTAAAATGTATCTCTGCTTGACTTGAAAACATACCTAATTGATAAGTTTCTTATATTCTGAATAAGCCTCACTGCCAACACAGCAATCCAAATTAGACCAAATTAGGAAAGGCCAGATTTAATGGGCAAACACTCCCGGGTGATTCCCCAGCCCCTCAGAGAGACCAGGATGTGAAACCAAAGGAACCATGCATCTAGTTTCCAGGTTGCTGCTTAAATAAGTTGAGGGAGTGGTCTTGAGCCTCTCTGGGGAGGAGCCGTGTTTGGTGGGCTTTGAATGGGCAGGTTCAACAGAGTGCAGCCCAGTGCTGGGCTGCTGCATGGCTGAGTATGGGCCAGGAGTCTGGGTGGCTCGAGGTTTTAGTGGTGCTGGGGCAGAAATTGACATGTGTAGGAAGTAGGGCCAGCATAGGGCACTGGGCTGGAACATGGCCCTGGTGGCTGCATCTGGAAGGATCCCCTGGTAGAAAGCAGCACCACCAGTCAGTGGACATTGTATTGTGGTGATATTTTATATGTGTCCCCCAATAGAATTTATCTGAGGATCAGAGGAAAATGGGCANCCTGCCACTAGTAGTAAAGACAAAAGTCATGCANTGTTACCTCATGCCCTTAATCCATCTGCTTCTCTGTGAATCCAAGGTCACACTAGGGAACAAGCCAGGTGGTGGTGGCACACACCTTAAATCTCAGCATCAGCCATAGAGTTCTGGAGGTCTATGCAGACAGACAGAAAGTGATGNAGTTTGGTGGAGAGAGGAAATGATTTAACAGATTGGACAGGCATAAAAAGCCTGCTTACACAGGAAGTNGCTCTCTCTTTGCTTCACTCTCTTTGGAAGCACTAGTGTTAGTTAGGTGAGGCTAGCTGGTGGCTGTTCCTAATTCCTCTGATCNCTATTAGATTTTTCACCCCTATTTCTTGCTCTGTGTGTTTATTAATAAGACCATTTAGTAATTCATCTTATATTGTGTGGTGGCTAGGGGCCCACCTGCACAGAGCAGACTCTAGGGGCTGAGATGGAGGTACCACCAAACACTAATATGACTCGAATTTTGATTGTAATGACTAACTACTAACTTTCATTTCTTTATATCCTAATTAGTTAGTAATAATAACTTTCAAGGATTAGCAAATTGTTTTATATTGTTAAATGAACTGTACAGGTACAATACCTTGAACAAGATTAGAAATATATTTACAGTATTTTTGAACAAAATCAATCTCAAATTTGTATTAATATACATAATTTTAATACAATATACAAAAATCCAATCTAATGTAAAATATTTATAACTAGTAGTTGTTTTTAAAAGTAGATCTGTCTTTTTGTCTTATCATATCCATATTCTCTCCTTTTTCTTTTCAGAGTAGATTCAATAATGTACCCTTTATTCATTCATTTCTANTTTTTTTCAAAGCAGATTCAATAATCTACCTTTTATCTAAATCTTCTTTTTTCCTTTCCTTTTTCTTTTCAAACAAGAACCTTGTATCTGATCTCCTTTACTTAACCTTTTTCCTGATGATTAATAAGGTTGTAACCAACCACCTTAACAANGACAATTACCAAAACCCATTGAAAGACCAAAAACCACCCATGCCACCTATTGGGAATGTGGGCATCGTGTTCTTCAAATTACTTCCAGCTGTATGGGTTGAAGGCATCTTTAGGGGATCCTGTAAAGAATAATTTGCGGTTAATTGTCAAGTCCTAGGAGAGGTAGCTGTATCATTTTTTGTCCAGTCTTTGCATAATTCAAATGTGCAAGACTTGTCTCAAGTCCTTGCTTGAGTAGTCTGTGAGGTTGGATCATCTCAGCTAGCCACCTCAAAANTATCCTGAGCAGTTTGTAATCAAAAGCTGATCTTTGGTGGTGTTTGTCAGCTTAGTGGTGTTATTATCATCCTGATGGAATTTTAGTTGTGGGACCCCATCATCTTTTTGGAGACTTCAAATTTGCTGTTAGTTGTGGTCATGGTTCCTTGTAGAAAACTGATAGAGATTCAAACTCATAAACATGTACAGGCAGCTAGATTGTGGGGCAGCTACCCACCAACCCCACAGTTCTCCAGAGTTTTCTTGGNTGAGAGAGGCAGGAAATATTAGANAGAAGGATTTTAGAGTGTAGAGATAAAGACAGAAAATACAGGATAGCCTCGAGAGGGCCTGGAACCTATTTGATCCGGCCCCAACTGTCTTTGCCCTAGGGTATTTATAGAAAAGCCAAGGGGTAGAGAAAAAGACCTACTCCCAGCACAGCCAAGTGCAGACCATCTCAGGCACCTGCACGCAGGCCCGTGGTCCAATCATCCTCTCTATGCAGACCTGCTGGGTAAAGCCACAAGGAATGTGAAAATGGGCTCCCACACTAGACAAAGTCTTTTTTCTAGAATTAATTAGTACCCTATATGACATTAATATCATGACAAAAGTTTAGATATTTATGTATATAAATACTATAAATTTTGATATAAAATTCATACATTAAGAAAACAGAGATGGCCAGCCAAACTAGTGGAGATGCATGAATTATGGACCCATGGCTGAGAAG
>LZPO01009048.1:11855-31373 GCA_001675575.1 Neotoma lepida | reverse complement strand
CTAAGACATCTACAGAGCACTAAAAATTAATCTAAATGTTCTTATCTGAAAATCTGTAGACTCCAAGCCAGACCTTTAAAAAGAAAACTAGATATGTGTATGTTTTTACCTCAAACAAGGTAAAGCTTCCTAATTTTGTACTCTTGTACATGTGTGTAGTGAAAGAGGGAGTTAAATATTTTTGAGAAAGGTAAGCTTTGGTAAGACTGCCTGACACAAAATTCAAAATGCATTTGCTATAGACAGGATCTTTCTCCCTTTATACCAAAATGAAAATTTCTTAGCATTCTATAAATTTGAGAATGACAATTCAGATTTTTAATAAACATCCCTGTTGTTTTCTTCAATCCTGATCACAGTTGAAAACAGGGTAAAGCTTCCAAATTTTGTACTCNTAGATGTTTTTCCTTGAGTTGGAAACATAAGGGAATGGTGTGAAGCTGAAGTGGCCTCTGGTGGGAGAATGGCGCCTTATGTCTGGAGCAAGGGAAGCCAGCCTCCTGTGCTGCCCTGGTGGCCTTTGCTGATGGAGACTTGGGAGCTGCATCCAAATGACCGGCCTGTGGCCCAGAAGAGCTTGCCCTCCACCCAGTCTCAGTTCTGTCTAGAACCTGCTCCTGGTCATGGCCTACCCAGCCGCCACTTTGGCCAGACCCTAGCACAATCAGGATGTCATTCCCCAGGGTTGAATTCTGAGAGTTGAATTTTGAGACTTGAAGATGCTTGAACACTTCTGCTGCTGGTCTCTCCGTAAATGAGTTCTATTTGCAAGTTAGAACAGCCTGAAAGAGTACAAGGGTTCCAAAAAAAAAAAAAATCCTCTCAAATTTCAGTGCCAAGTTAGTGTCCCTAATTTCAGTTTCCAGCCAAGGAGATAGCACAGTTTCACAAGCTGGCTGGCTTTGTGCACTCACCTTTACTCGTACTTTCCAGATCCTTCAAATCAGATTAATGAGATGAGCCTGCCAGGCAGGGCCCCTTCCAGCAGTCCTTAGTCAGGAATCCTAGGATGTTGTCAGCATCCTTTCCTAAGGTGCCAGGGGCTGCTCACCACCGTCCACTGCCTCCTGCCTTTTTCATCCCGCAGATCTTTTAACAAAACGTATTCAGAAGGTCCTGGTTCTGCAGCTCTGAAATGCAGTGAAGTCCTCTTGAGGGCTGTGCTTGCTGCTCTGTACTGGCTAGAGTCTGTGGAAGAATGGCCTCAATACAGCTGTTTTTGTTTTTGTTTTTTTCCAATAAAAGCACACATGATCTTATGGCTCTAAAGTAAGGTAGGTTTTTGTGAGTCTGCCATTCAGAGTGCTTATGGGAGGATTCCTGTCCAGGATTGGAGTGGTATCTTAAAGAAAGGTACGCACTTGAAAACATCCATCTTGCTAGAGAAAACAGCACCTGTAGAAAAATCAACAGGTTCAAAATAGAACTCTTACAGGNTGGATGGAAAGAGTGAGTAGTTTGCTGCGACAAAGTGTCTTCAAGTGGGACCACAGTTTTAGAAATAATAGAGACAAATTGTGAAAGAAGTTAGACTGTATTTTTAAGAAAACGGATCAGCCATAGAAGTTTTATTATAGTAGAAACACGTACTATTAAGCCTCGTGTTTCAGGAGCATAAACCTAGTAGCTGTTGCAAAAGGGTCTAAGGATGGAAAGACCCAGGGACAGCAGTTAGAAGAATTTTGTGAGTTAGACTTAGATTTAGTCTAACTCATGAAGTTAGACTTAGATTTCAAGCTAATTTGGGTAAACTGAGGCAGTGAGAACAGAGAAAAGGGCTGAGTGCAAGGCGTGGAGGGAGCCCTTGCACTGAAATTTGGCAGTTAAGTGCTCCTAAGAGGTGAGACAGAAGCAGAGCACTCCCACATGGTACGAAGATTTTGGTACAGTCACTCTGCTTAAGAGGAGGCAAGGTAGGTTTGGGAAGGAAGGTAATTAGTCCAGCCTTGGGCACATTGAGTAGTAAACCTGTTGTAAACAAAAAGGTATCCTGCTAACNGCTAGAAATGTCAGACATGCTCATCAGGGTGGTGAGAACATTGGTTTTGGTTTTTTGTTTTTGTTTTTTAGTGTGTGTGTGCACAGGCATGCGTGCTCTGTACACTTGTGCATGAGTACAGGTGCCCAAGGAGACCAGATTACGCTGGTGCTGGAATTACAGGTGGTTGTGAGCCTCTCAAACCAACATGGGACTAAGAACCAAATTCAGATCTTCTGCAAGAGCAGTCTGCGCTCTTAATCGCTAAGCCATCTCTCCAGCCCATTGATTTTAATTTAGTATCATATGGAATAGATAATTCAACCCATAGTGGATGAATATCAGAAAGAGACCAGAGACTAAGAACCAAAGACCATTGCTTGTTGAGACTGTTCCTGGTTGGGGTGGGGGATGGGAAGCAGTCAGTGATGTGGGAGAAGGGAGGTCAGAAGAGAGACTGTGCTTCAGGGGTCATCAGTGGGGTAAACAGTAAGTGACTAGTGGTCTGGAAACATGAAGTCAGTCACAACCTTTAAGCATTTTTTCTTTGAAGACTAGTAGAATTAGTTAATTTTCAGAAGGCTTCAATTTGAGGCTCTGCTTGATAACTAGAGACGTTCTTGAACAAATGATGCAGAGACCGGCATGTGAGCAAGCATGAGTAGAGTCTTAAGAACTTCTCTCACTGGCTTATAGAAAACATCAAGTGAAAAAACAATGGTTCTGCTTTCTTGGAGTAGCACCAGACTGTATGTGTTTGAATACGTGATGGCCTTTGTACTTCCCATCATCAAGAAAGGGCTGCTGTTTTTAGAATAAGGAAGAAAAGGGTGTGTGTCCGTAACTGAGGGAAAGGGTCCTTTAGATCCTTTGTACGGGTGGAGAGTAATTCAGGGGGGGTATAGAATAAACATTAAGGGTAAGAACAAGACCATTGTTCCTGGAAAAAGGAACAGACACAGTTCTCTGAATTAGTGACCAGTCTTGAGCTTCAGTGGCAGAAAGGAGAAAGACGTTTGTGGAAGAGCTTGCCTGCTGAGACTTCTCATTAAGTCACAGGAAATCCCAGCAGCAGATATCTGTGAGGGCAGGAAGAGATAAAGGAGGGTTACTTTGCATCAAGAACTGACCTAAGCTATTTAAATGCTCTCCTTTGAATCCTTGTGAAAACCAGAGATTATGTTTTCATGTTCACATTTTTCATATGAAAAGAAGTCAAAAGTCAACTCACTTTCCCAGGGTCTGGTATCAGCTGGTAATAGAAGGTCTAAGATTCAGAGCCAGTCTGTCTGACCCCAACGCCTGTTGTTGCTGCTGCAAGAGGGTCCATTAGTTTGAGGTCTTGGAGGCACAGCCCTGTCTCACATCAGGATGAGATCTTTGGGGGAGGTACATCCGTCTACCAGAGAAGGATCCTCTACGCTGAGGAGTTGTGAAGCTGAGAAATTGGGGTAGAACAAAAATGTGGACCCTGCAAGTCTGAGGGAAGTAAGAAAATCAGTGGACAGGAAACATNGTGAAGCAGGTGCAGGAGAGAGGAGGCCTCAGGCCAGCCCCAGACTGGCGACAAGAGGGAGGCAAAGAAGTATCCTGGTTTTAATGGGAGCTCTTGCCTTGCCTTGATTTCCCTAGTGGTGATGATCAAAGAGTCACTTTCCCACAGCTGCTGGGATTCCTACCTCCTGGAGGTTTCAGTACTTCCGGTCTAGTGACAAGACCAGGGCCCCTGGCAAAGTCTCAGGCTAATGTTGTACTCTGGTATATAATACTCACATTCTAACTCAAGTAGCTTGTTGAGAGGGTGTATTAGGATCCAGGCATCTTTAAAGGCAAAAGAAAAAATATCACTTTAATTTCTTCCCACCTAATACAACTCGTAATATTTTAGTAATTTGTCTTCACTAAATAACATTTTAATACTATCTCAATTGTTAGTTATACACCAAGTAACAAGATAATATAATGAATTATTCTGGACATTAGGGAGTAAAAAGGATAAATGAAAGAAATGCTTCCTTTCCTATAGTTTACCATTCTTTTTTGGGGGGGGTGAAGGGGTTTTGAGACAGGGTTTCTTTGTGTAGTCCTGGCTGTCCTGGAACTCAGTCTGTAGACCAGACTGGCCTCGAACTCATAGAGATTGGCTTGCCTTTGCCTCCCAGGTGCTGGGATTAAAGGCATGCGCCACCAATGCTCAGTGACACCACCACCATTCTAATGGAGAAGATAAGACATTGTTAATATAGGGAACGTGTTGATGTTTATTGGTTGTTAACATATAAAGAAAAGGACTGGAGAGATGACTCAGTAGTTAAGAGCACTGGCTGCTCTTACAGAGGTCCAGAGTTCAGTTCAGGTGGTTCACAACCATCTATAACTGTAGTCCCATGGGATCTGGTGCCCTTTTCAGGTATGCAGATGTACATGAAGACAAAACATCGATATACATAAATAAACATAGAAAAGATGAAGCAGAAGAACAGCAGGTGGAGTAGTGAGAGTTTAGGTAGAGGAAGACTCAAGGAACACTTATCTAAGAGGAGAGTGTGCAAAGCCTGGAGGTAGGCAGAAGATAGCAGAGATCCTGAACAGAGTGTCCCAGCAGAGCACACAAATCCAGAAACTCTCTGGTAGGAGCTCACCTGGAAAGTTCTAGAACAGCAGAGTCTGGTATGGCTGCATTGGAACTACAAGAAACAAGATCCAACAGGAAATGGGGATCAGATTCCCCCAGCCCTGGGGCCTCCTCAACTACTATAAGGACTTTTTGAGAATAGAGAGACATTAAAATGTTTTGTTTGTTTTGGTTTTTTAACATGGAAAATTGTAATCATGTAAACACAGAATTATATAATGAGCCCCTTGTGCTAATTACTCAGTTTCAACCATTTTCACTTTTGGAATTTTGAGCAGAGGAATGATGAGAGTTAGCATGACTGGACTTGAACAAAATCCCTCAGCATAGATCCTGAGCGGGCAGGCTCACAACCAAGGAGTAGCCCTGGAGATGCTGAAGACAGGTTGGATGGAGGGTTTCTTTTGACAATCTGGCTTGATATTATTTATATTCTAATTTCTTCAAAAGAAGAATTGACAAAGCATATAGCATAGTAAGAAGAGTAAAATAGTAAAAAGAAATGGTGCCAGAGAGCACTATTTATTTATACACTTGGTTTTCTATTTAAAATGCACTCAACTGGCAAAAGGCTGGCAAAGTGAATATTCCTAACACCGTTTATCCAGAAATCACAAGCTGCATTCCTATGTTCTTTTGCAGTCATGGATTACTAGGCCACAAAAGGGGAGGATTTGTCACGTTACCAAAACATCGGGATTTCCCTGCACCTGAGGTGCTGAGGGAAGCCTGACCTCTAGACATTTACATCTTATATGATGAAATTGAAAATTAAAAGAAAACCAAAAAGAAAAAAGGAAGGCCCAGGGTCAAGGTATGATGATATGAAACTCTCAGAGCAGGGCTGTATGCAGGTAGAGGTGTTACCCATTCTCAGAGCAGGGGTATATGCAGTAGAGGTGCTGTTTGCCTGCTCTGGGTGAGACCCTCCAATCTGAGTGGTTGTTTGCATTGTAGTCCCAGCCTGACTCTTGAACTACAGGTGCTGTTGGTCCCTGTAGTAGGGAGTGTCAGGAATAGTGCAAATCCTTGAATCCTGCTAGAGAAACAAGTGTGGCATTAACAGTGAGTGAATCAAAGAGATTTCCATGCATCCCATCCCCTGCTTACAATACCACACCAGTGTTCAGAGAGCTAAGAATGAATTCCACAGTGCTCTGCATCTTGGCCCTCTCTCAGAAGGTTACATCACTTGTTGCTCAGTCTGTCTAAACTTGTTTTTTTTTTTATCTGCAAGATGGGGCTACTAGTGCCAACCCTGCCTATCTCAGGGTCATCAGAAGGCCCAGATGATCTCCACAGATAAGGAAGGAAGGAAAGGAAAAACAACTTCTTGGTCCCAGACACTGTGCAGGCCTCACAACAGGCTGCCGACAACTGTAGACACAAAGCATGAGGTTCAGAAGTTACCCAATCCATGTAAGATTGCAGAGTTGGGAGAAGGCAGAGCTGGGGTTTGATCCTGGATTAGAGCCACTCAGCATCCCCTGTCTTAGCGAAAAGAGACCAACTTAGCACTTTCTATGCCAGTAGCTGTGATCTCATCTAGCGAGCTTTGATCTCTGCTTCCTGGTTACACAAATAAATAATAGAGAACAGTAAACTGACTACCTGTTCTTCTTCAGAGGGTATATATTTTTAAAATAATCTCTCCTTTCCTCCCTGCTTCTCTCCCTCTTCATAATTTGACTTCCATGGGGAAGAGTAAGTGTCGTTGCTTAATGATAGCTGTAGCTTTTTTTTCTTCTATAAATGGAAGAGACTTGCAGGAACACAAGAGAACTTCTGATCCTTCTTCTCACACCTGGCTGTGAGGCCTTTGTCACAATACACATCAGCAGTGCCAGTGAGCAGGCGTTTCTGTAACCACCATGTGCCTGTACTCCATCCTATAGGCAAATAGAGCCTTAGAACACTGAGGAGAGTTAGACATAGAGGAAAATCACTGAGCCAGGTGGTGACTTGGTGCAGTGGAAATGTGACTAGGCTTTGGGGTGGGGGTGGGGGAAGACCGGAGTTCAGGGAACTGCCAAGTTACTACAGTCATAGGACCCAGGCAGTGCACTTCAGCTTGCCCACTCTTGGCTCTTCCCCAGTGGCGTGGGGTACCACTACTGACCCCACATGGCTGTTGTGGGGATTGCTCCCTCCCCTTCCATAGATACAGGTTAGGAAGTAGATAAACACATGCTCTGAGAAATTAACAAGCAAGCGAAGTAAGATATTAACACTTACTTGCCAGTTATATATCATTTCCCCACCCTGTGTCCTCCCGTCATTTTCAAAACAAGGACAGTAGTGGAACCTTGATAGGTTAACATCATGAGGAAGGTGTCATGGAAGATTCAGGGTTAGGTCTTCTTTTAAAGAATGGGTATCATTCTCAGAGGGAAAGACAAGCGACATGACTGTTGGTGGGACTGTTGAAGGAATGCCTGTGGGGTGTTAATGAGCAAGGCCAGGCCAGGGGTCTGGAGACTGTGAGAGCACTGTGCATGCTCTCCACCTGCCAAGAATGCCTGCCAAACTGCCTGTCCTCCACTTGCCCTCTCTACTGCACTCTACCTTCAGATCGGAGTCCTCCTTAGTTGTACTGGAAGCTCTCTCTCACTTCCTGACCATGGCAAAACCCTGTTATGAATTCCTTTGACGAGTTCTCCAGTTAGGTTTTACATGTGTTGTTGAAATTATCCAGTTAGTATTTGCCCCGATGTTAAATCCCCATGAGAGTAGAGGATCGGGCTTGTTCTAGGCAAGGTGCAGCCTGCNCTCCCTGACCTACAGTGTGGAACACTTAGGGGCTTTATAAACGTGCACACAATAAACTGGTGAACTTTAGTTCTCAGTGAAATGATGGACTAGATAGGAGACAATTTATATCTGCAATTATTGATCCCATCAGGCACCAATATTAATCTTTTAATTTTTTATGAATAATTTTTTAAAAAATTACTCATTTAATCTTAAAGCAATCTTGTGGTCATGTGTTTTTGGTTGGATTTTAAAGGTAGAGAAGCTGACACAGGGAAGGTTAAGTGTCACTCACCAGCAGCTGGGGGATTTGAACCTGACTTTGAGAGCTCTTAACCATGCCGCTTTGTGTGGTAAGAGAGTAAAGTCGGGTTCACAAGCAGAGCTGGGTTCTCAGCAGAGCCGGTCCCAGGTTCTGTTGGGACACTGAGGATGTTCCTTTTCCCATTCATAATCACCACCATCAGCATTGTGAGAGAAAATCTAAGCAGAAAAGATTGGTTTTATGTGTGATATCTTACATTTATGCTGCTTCTACTTTCTGTCAAAGTGCTTTAGCCAGATTTACCCATAGAGTAAACTGGACCTTTAAAACTCTGATTCTAAGACAATTCTAGACTACTGGCCTCTTCTGACCCCTTTGAAGAAGTAGCATGTGCTTTTCACAGTTGGGCAGGGTTATTTTAAGTCAAAGTGCATGGTTGATTAAGATGAACATACCTGAGTATGGCTTCTAGTTCCAAAAGCGCCTCTGGCCTGTGGACACAGAACTTCTAAAAGAATCTTCAGTTTGTCTGGGAGGCCAAAGAAGTCTGGTTGTCCCCAAGAATGGCAGCTGCCACTAGAATAGCATAGTATTTTCTAGAAAAACAAAACACAGCAGTGTGGAAAAAGACTTCTCCTAGGAGTAGAAGTGGGCCACGTGTTTCCCAGCCACTTGTTTCCCTTGGATGTTTTCAAGATCAACCAAGGGTTGGCTTTAATATTCAAGGCCCTGTAAGTAGAGGAGTGCCGGCCAACATAATGACTAAGGTGGCCCTTGTTCTGTCGTCTGCTGCACACTGCCGGGAGTACTTGCAAGTTTTAATGCATGTATTCCTCACCACAACTCCTTGAGCATTATTATCCATTGACCAGAGAAGGAGACCAAGCAAGGTCACACAGCCTCGAGTGTGGACTGTCCCCGACCCAGCTAGCCTGTCCCTGAAGCCCATGCTCTTCCCATTCTCCTGAGCAGCTGACCATGCAGGGTGGCACCTTTGTCTCCTCACCTGTGGTTGAATGCCTACCATGTATTTAAGAATATGGTCAGACTCTCAGAAAGACCTTGCTAACAGATACAGTTGTCATCTGTAAACTTTATTTTCAAGAGACTATTCTGTGGAGAATTTAATATTTTCATTGTCTTCATAGAATAAATTTCTAAACTGGTAGCAAACACCTCTTGGTCATCATGGCATCATAAATGATGGCCACCCCCAAGTTATGTCAAGGTTTGCCTATGCCATACAGCTGTCCCCACACTTCAGGTTCTCTCTCTCTCTCTCTGTGTGTGTGTATGTGTGTGTGTGTGTGTGTGTGTATGTATGTATGTGTGTGTGTCTGTCTGTCTCTCTTTCTCACTCTCTCTCTGACACTATCTTGGAAAGTACAGAAAACCCAGGGACCTCCCTGTTCTTATTCTGTGGTCTGTGTAAAAACCAAATGATGCCATCCTAACGTGGACTCTTTCAGAAGGATCAAACAGCACATTAGTCACTGGCAACTCTTTCAGGTTCCTTACCTCAGAGTCTTCCCAGTTCCTCATTCTTGCCACCCATCCACCATGAAGTTAGTAGTAAGAAAAACAAGTGAACACAACTCCCAGCTCTCTCTGTCAGCACCAGTGACTGACTACACCATCACGGTAGCATCAGACATTTTCAGAGTCCAAAGTTACTGGCCTTCCTCACTGAGTTCGTTCTGCTTAAGTGGAAAGCTAGCCTGATTTCACCCAAGTGAAGTGCTTCCTCACGCCTTACTCTGCTTCGTTCCTGTGCACAGTGTTAAAAGTGAAATAACTTGTTTGACTTGGTACTCGTCTGTTGATCATTAGCAGACTGATTTCAGATACAATCACCCAGAACTGGCATCAGCAATTCAGGGACTGTGGAGGAATAACAGTCACCCTCAGAACAAACCCAGACTTTTTATTCCTTGTCTACACTTAAATGGGAAGGCCGTCAGCCTGTTAGGAAAGACCACTCACCAAATTCACTTTGTTTTAATACCAGAGAGAGCTTGAAGTGCTGAGCCTAAGAAATGGGTTGATGCTTTGGGATAGTGAGGGCTAAAGTTAGTGCCAACCTTCCTTTGGTTTAGCTTGCTCTGTAACTGTGGGAAGGCAGTCCTGCTGATGGCCCTGCCCCTGGGAAAGGAGGATGTCTTGGTCTATTTCATGTTGCCATAGCTGACTAGCAATTTGCACAGAGTAAAAGTGCATTTGGCCCATGGTTCCAAGGCAGGGAGGCTTCAGATTGGGCAGTCTGGTGGGAACTCTGCAGTCCCAGGACAAGACAGGAAATTACAAAACAAGACGGGCCATCCTGGCTTAAGTATCTCTTCCTCTTTGTGTAAGTCACAGCTCCATTGGATGAGGGATTGGCCCTTATGACATATTTGACTATACCTCCTACAGATCCACTTCTAGACACCATAACTGGATTAAGTTTATAGGCTCACAACATGAGATTTTGGGTGGATTCAGAAGGAAACCGTTATGATGCTGCATCAGGGCTCAGTCAGGGAGGCCTTTGAGGAGTCTAGGGCAGCTGCCTAGCTAGTTAGAGGGCAGACCATTGTTCAGAGCTACAGTATCTCTTCTCTGTAGCCTCTGGGGAATAATACCAGCAGTAATCAACATCTCAGCTCTGACAATCAAAGGTTCCATTGGGGAAAATCCATATTGAGAAAAAGTCCTACAGAGCCCTGCCTCAGTGGAGTCTGGACCCAGTTGATGGTGATATTAGAAGAAAGCTGGCTGAGGAAGGCTGTGTGTCTTTACAAGAAGCTGCATTAGCAGATGCAGACACTTCACATTTGTATCGGAAGGACTTCCAGAGATGCCATGTATTTCCAACAATAGGTGGGATTTATGGCAGGTTCTGACTTCATAGAATTCAGAAGGGGAAAATGATGCCACTGAGCTTTTGTATTGGTGTGATTTTCATGTTGGGTCATGTTGGGGGAAAGGACCTTTGCTGTGGAAGTCCACATGGTCAACTAGACAAGAAAGAATGCTTGGTCTCTTCTGTTGTTTCCTCCTTACTGCTGCTCTCATCATGTTAAAGATGCACAAGTAAAAATTACCTTATATGGAAAACTTAACTAGATAAAATAAGAGCTAAACAGCCAGAGGTGAGACCTAAGACTTTTCAGTTAGGGAGTTTGCTCTTTAAGAAACTTAAGAGGCTTGAACATATACAGTATAAATGACAGAGTCCATGGCTGAGGAAACTATTGAAGACTAGGTGGGTGTCCTATTAGGTGACTGTGAGTCACGCCATGGGTTTGTATAGTTAAAACCAGCCTTCAGAGCCAAGTCCCTGAACAACTTCTTTCCTTGCCTAGTTACATGGCAAGGAGTTAGGATACACTCTTGTATCCATCTCCTTTACGTCATCAGTCATCCATTCTCTCATGCAGTTTTCCCAGGTTTTCTCTCCAAACATTGTGACAAGGATACAGAGAAAAACACAGTGTTGGTTAGTAAGGAGGGACCACGCAAGGACTCCTGTGTTAGTCCAGTCTAATGATGCATACTGTGTTTTAAGTGACTTGCTTCCTGGATATATAGTCTCACCACATAAAACAACCCCCACTAATATTTTGATTTGTTTCCATCCTGTCATGTGTTCCTATTTTTAAGTTGAGCTATAGTCACATGTATACATTCGCAAAATTTTATATTGTATTTATGATCACTGGTTCCATTTTACAATAAGGTCAAATATACTAACTGTTTAAAATGTGCTTCTCACATAGATTTGCAACTATGTGGGCCCTGCAAAGGTCATCGTTCAGTTGGTCACGAACGGAAAGAATACCCACCTGCACGCCCACAGCCTGGTGGGAAAGCACTGTGAGGATGGGATCTGCACTGTGGTAGCTGGACCCAAGGACATGGTGGTTGGGTAAGTGGGGCATGTGGTGCTGAGGGAGATGGGACAGTGGAACATGAAACACATGGATGTGAAATCAGTAAGCCCTTCTCATTACTGACCTGTGCAACGTCTGAGAGGGTCTCAAAACACACATACATAGAAAGCCAGGAGAATGTGTGTGATCTCATTTGAACTCCCAAGGAAAAGGAGGTGACCAGATACCTGCTCTGCCTGAGATAATCCTTGCATTTGGAGTCTTGGCCTCTCAGGGGTGAGTGGTTCAGTATGGGTGATGTTATAATTATACACACTTGACCTAAGAGGCATTTTCAATATATCTTTGTGCCACTTTCAATAGTATTTTTCTTCTCCTGGAAACAAAGACAAAAAACCAAAAACAAAAAATCACCACCTTAACTGTACAGAAATGGTTACCTTATAGATTCTTTTTGTTTCTTTGGAGTAGGGTCTCCACTCTGTGGTCTAAGCTGGCTTTGAACTACCCTTCTACCTTCCTTGTCTCCCAAGTGTTCAGGCTGGGCTTAGAGACATGCACCACCACAGCCAGCTCTGAGTTTTATCTACTTGTGATTCCCTCAATAGATTCCTAGTGGGAACATTTGAGGCACAAAGCAGATAAGTAAATATTGTTTCAACTCTGTGCTACTTAAAAAGTATGCAGATTGAGTAACCAAGAAATGCAAATTGGTTTGAGCATTCAATAGATCTGGAATGTAAATAGAAATTAGTGTATTCATTCAAGGTCAGTCAAATAAAACAATTTTTAATGAATGAAACTTTATGGAAATAATTTCTTTTCAAAAGAATCAAGAAATACTCAGTAAGATATAATTATGGGCTGAGAGTTAAAGAGCTTGTTGAGCAAGTGTGATGACCTGGGTTCAAATCCCCTGACCGCACATAAAAGCCCATTGCAGAGCATGAAGATTAGTAACCCCAGCTTCTGCGGGGTAATGGGGGGCAGAGAGACTGTCTGGAATCCCATGTGCTGGCCCGCCTGGTGCAGTGGACAAANTGTGCATGCTCTCCACCTGCCAAGAATGCCTGCCAAACTGCCTGTCCTCCACTTGCCCTCTCTACTGCACTCTACCTTCAGATCGGAGTCCTCCTTAGTTGTACTGGAAGCTCTCTCTCACTTCCTGACCATGGCAAAACCCTGTTATGAATTCCTTTGACGAGTTCTCCAGTTAGGTTTTACATGTGTTGTTGAAATTATCCAGTTAGTATTTGCCCCGATGTTAAATCCCCATGAGAGTAGAGGATCGGGCTTGTTCTAGGCAAGGTGCAGCCTGCACTCCCTGACCTACAGTGTGGAACACTTAGGGGCTTTATAAACGTGCACACAATAAACTGGTGAACTTTAGTTCTCAGTGAAATGATGGACTAGATAGGAGACAATTTATATCTGCAATTATTGATCCCATCAGGCACCAATATTAATCTTTTAATTTTTTATGAATAATTTTTTAAAAAATTACTCATTTAATCTTAAAGCAATCTTGTGGTCATGTGTTTTTGGTTGGATTTTAAAGGTAGAGAAGCTGACACAGGGAAGGTTAAGTGTCACTCACCAGCAGCTGGGGGATTTGAACCTGACTTTGAGAGCTCTTAACCATGCCGCTTTGTGTGGTAAGAGAGTAAAGTCGGGTTCACAAGCAGAGCTGGGTTCTCAGCAGAGCCGGTCCCAGGTTCTGTTGGGACACTGAGGATGTTCCTTTTCCCATTCATAATCACCACCATCAGCATTGTGAGAGAAAATCTAAGCAGAAAAGATTGGTTTTATGTGTGATATCTTACATTTATGCTGCTTCTACTTTCTGTCAAAGTGCTTTAGCCAGATTTACCCATAGAGTAAACTGGACCTTTAAAACTCTGATTCTAAGACAATTCTAGACTACTGGCCTCTTCTGACCCCTTTGAAGAAGTAGCATGTGCTTTTCACAGTTGGGCAGGGTTATTTTAAGTCAAAGTGCATGGTTGATTAAGATGAACATACCTGAGTATGGCTTCTAGTTCCAAAAGCGCCTCTGGCCTGTGGACACAGAACTTCTAAAAGAATCTTCAGTTTGTCTGGGAGGCCAAAGAAGTCTGGTTGTCCCCAAGAATGGCAGCTGCCACTAGAATAGCATAGTATTTTCTAGAAAAACAAAACACAGCAGTGTGGAAAAAGACTTCTCCTAGGAGTAGAAGTGGGCCACGTGTTTCCCAGCCACTTGTTTCCCTTGGATGTTTTCAAGATCAACCAAGGGTTGGCTTTAATATTCAAGGCCCTGTAAGTAGAGGAGTGCCGGCCAACATAATGACTAAGGTGGCCCTTGTTCTGTCGTCTGCTGCACACTGCCGGGAGTACTTGCAAGTTTTAATGCATGTATTCCTCACCACAACTCCTTGAGCATTATTATCCATTGACCAGAGAAGGAGACCAAGCAAGGTCACACAGCCTCGAGTGTGGACTGTCCCCGACCCAGCTAGCCTGTCCCTGAAGCCCATGCTCTTCCCATTCTCCTGAGCAGCTGACCATGCAGGGTGGCACCTTTGTCTCCTCACCTGTGGTTGAATGCCTACCATGTATTTAAGAATATGGTCAGACTCTCAGAAAGACCTTGCTAACAGATACAGTTGTCATCTGTAAACTTTATTTTCAAGAGACTATTCTGTGGAGAATTTAATATTTTCATTGTCTTCATAGAATAAATTTCTAAACTGGTAGCAAACACCTCTTGGTCATCATGGCATCATAAATGATGGCCACCCCCAAGTTATGTCAAGGTTTGCCTATGCCATACAGCTGTCCCCACACTTCAGGTTCTCTCTCTCTCTCTCTGTGTGTGTGTATGTGTGTGTGTGTGTGTGTGTGTATGTATGTATGTGTGTGTGTCTGTCTGTCTCTCTTTCTCACTCTCTCTCTGACACTATCTTGGAAAGTACAGAAAACCCAGGGACCTCCCTGTTCTTATTCTGTGGTCTGTGTAAAAACCAAATGATGCCATCCTAACGTGGACTCTTTCAGAAGGATCAAACAGCACATTAGTCACTGGCAACTCTTTCAGGTTCCTTACCTCAGAGTCTTCCCAGTTCCTCATTCTTGCCACCCATCCACCATGAAGTTAGTAGTAAGAAAAACAAGTGAACACAACTCCCAGCTCTCTCTGTCAGCACCAGTGACTGACTACACCATCACGGTAGCATCAGACATTTTCAGAGTCCAAAGTTACTGGCCTTCCTCACTGAGTTCGTTCTGCTTAAGTGGAAAGCTAGCCTGATTTCACCCAAGTGAAGTGCTTCCTCACGCCTTACTCTGCTTCGTTCCTGTGCACAGTGTTAAAAGTGAAATAACTTGTTTGACTTGGTACTCGTCTGTTGATCATTAGCAGACTGATTTCAGATACAATCACCCAGAACTGGCATCAGCAATTCAGGGACTGTGGAGGAATAACAGTCACCCTCAGAACAAACCCAGACTTTTTATTCCTTGTCTACACTTAAATGGGAAGGCCGTCAGCCTGTTAGGAAAGACCACTCACCAAATTCACTTTGTTTTAATACCAGAGAGAGCTTGAAGTGCTGAGCCTAAGAAATGGGTTGATGCTTTGGGATAGTGAGGGCTAAAGTTAGTGCCAACCTTCCTTTGGTTTAGCTTGCTCTGTAACTGTGGGAAGGCAGTCCTGCTGATGGCCCTGCCCCTGGGAAAGGAGGATGTCTTGGTCTATTTCATGTTGCCATAGCTGACTAGCAATTTGCACAGAGTAAAAGTGCATTTGGCCCATGGTTCCAAGGCAGGGAGGCTTCAGATTGGGCAGTCTGGTGGGAACTCTGCAGTCCCAGGACAAGACAGGAAATTACAAAACAAGACGGGCCATCCTGGCTTAAGTATCTCTTCCTCTTTGTGTAAGTCACAGCTCCATTGGATGAGGGATTGGCCCTTATGACATATTTGACTATACCTCCTACAGATCCACTTCTAGACACCATAACTGGATTAAGTTTATAGGCTCACAACATGAGATTTTGGGTGGATTCAGAAGGAAACCGTTATGATGCTGCATCAGGGCTCAGTCAGGGAGGCCTTTGAGGAGTCTAGGGCAGCTGCCTAGCTAGTTAGAGGGCAGACCATTGTTCAGAGCTACAGTATCTCTTCTCTGTAGCCTCTGGGGAATAATACCAGCAGTAATCAACATCTCAGCTCTGACAATCAAAGGTTCCATTGGGGAAAATCCATATTGAGAAAAAGTCCTACAGAGCCCTGCCTCAGTGGAGTCTGGACCCAGTTGATGGTGATATTAGAAGAAAGCTGGCTGAGGAAGGCTGTGTGTCTTTACAAGAAGCTGCATTAGCAGATGCAGACACTTCACATTTGTATCGGAAGGACTTCCAGAGATGCCATGTATTTCCAACAATAGGTGGGATTTATGGCAGGTTCTGACTTCATAGAATTCAGAAGGGGAAAATGATGCCACTGAGCTTTTGTATTGGTGTGATTTTCATGTTGGGTCATGTTGGGGGAAAGGACCTTTGCTGTGGAAGTCCACATGGTCAACTAGACAAGAAAGAATGCTTGGTCTCTTCTGTTGTTTCCTCCTTACTGCTGCTCTCATCATGTTAAAGATGCACAAGTAAAAATTACCTTATATGGAAAACTTAACTAGATAAAATAAGAGCTAAACAGCCAGAGGTGAGACCTAAGACTTTTCAGTTAGGGAGTTTGCTCTTTAAGAAACTTAAGAGGCTTGAACATATACAGTATAAATGACAGAGTCCATGGCTGAGGAAACTATTGAAGACTAGGTGGGTGTCCTATTAGGTGACTGTGAGTCACGCCATGGGTTTGTATAGTTAAAACCAGCCTTCAGAGCCAAGTCCCTGAACAACTTCTTTCCTTGCCTAGTTACATGGCAAGGAGTTAGGATACACTCTTGTATCCATCTCCTTTACGTCATCAGTCATCCATTCTCTCATGCAGTTTTCCCAGGTTTTCTCTCCAAACATTGTGACAAGGATACAGAGAAAAACACAGTGTTGGTTAGTAAGGAGGGACCACGCAAGGACTCCTGTGTTAGTCCAGTCTAATGATGCATACTGTGTTTTAAGTGACTTGCTTCCTGGATATATAGTCTCACCACATAAAACAACCCCCACTAATATTTTGATTTGTTTCCATCCTGTCATGTGTTCCTATTTTTAAGTTGAGCTATAGTCACATGTATACATTCGCAAAATTTTATATTGTATTTATGATCACTGGTTCCATTTTACAATAAGGTCAAATATACTAACTGTTTAAAATGTGCTTCTCACATAGATTTGCAACTATGTGGGCCCTGCAAAGGTCATCGTTCAGTTGGTCACGAACGGAAAGAATACCCACCTGCACGCCCACAGCCTGGTGGGAAAGCACTGTGAGGATGGGATCTGCACTGTGGTAGCTGGACCCAAGGACATGGTGGTTGGGTAAGTGGGGCATGTGGTGCTGAGGGAGATGGGACAGTGGAACATGAAACACATGGATGTGAAATCAGTAAGCCCTTCTCATTACTGACCTGTGCAACGTCTGAGAGGGTCTCAAAACACACATACATAGAAAGCCAGGAGAATGTGTGTGATCTCATTTGAACTCCCAAGGAAAAGGAGGTGACCAGATACCTGCTCTGCCTGAGATAATCCTTGCATTTGGAGTCTTGGCCTCTCAGGGGTGAGTGGTTCAGTATGGGTGATGTTATAATTATACACACTTGACCTAAGAGGCATTTTCAATATATCTTTGTGCCACTTTCAATAGTATTTTTCTTCTCCTGGAAACAAAGACAAAAAACCAAAAACAAAAAATCACCACCTTAACTGTACAGAAATGGTTACCTTATAGATTCTTTTTGTTTCTTTGGAGTAGGGTCTCCACTCTGTGGTCTAAGCTGGCTTTGAACTACCCTTCTACCTTCCTTGTCTCCCAAGTGTTCAGGCTGGGCTTAGAGACATGCACCACCACAGCCAGCTCTGAGTTTTATCTACTTGTGATTCCCTCAATAGATTCCTAGTGGGAACATTTGAGGCACAAAGCAGATAAGTAAATATTGTTTCAACTCTGTGCTACTTAAAAAGTATGCAGATTGAGTAACCAAGAAATGCAAATTGGTTTGAGCATTCAATAGATCTGGAATGTAAATAGAAATTAGTGTATTCATTCAAGGTCAGTCAAATAAAACAATTTTTAATGAATGAAACTTTATGGAAATAATTTCTTTTCAAAAGAATCAAGAAATACTCAGTAAGATATAATTATGGGCTGAGAGTTAAAGAGCTTGTTGAGCAAGTGTGATGACCTGGGTTCAAATCCCCTGACCGCACATAAAAGCCCATTGCAGAGCATGAAGATTAGTAACCCCAGCTTCTGCGGGGTAATGGGGGGCAGAGAGACTGTCTGGAATCCCATGTGCTGGCCCGCCTGGTGCAGTGGACAAANAGCAAACAGACTCCATCTCAAGCCTGAAATTTTTCTCTGACTTCTACATGCACTCCATACACATACATACACAGCTGCATTCACACACACAAACGTGTGCACACATAAAGCAAAGACATCTATTATACTAAGGTTTTATATTTCATTATCCTGAAACACAAAAATAGCAGACAATGTAGTAACTTAACCAAGAGTAAAAATTGATGTAAGCATTCAGTCATCTCAGAAACAGATAACTCGTATGTTGGGGATTCTTAAAACCAAAGTTAAGGGCCAGTCCAGTAACTCAGTGGGTAAGTGCACTTTCCACCAAGTCTGACAATCTGAGTTTAACTCCTATAACCCACATGGTTGGAGAGAACCAAATTCCACAGATTATCCTCTGACTTCCACATGTTGCAAAGGGTTATACATGCAGCACACACACAAATAAGTAAAATGTAATAAAAAAATTTTAATAAAAATAATAGTTGTCTGAGTTAGGGTTTCTGTTGCTGTGAACAGACACCATGACCACGGCAACTTTTATAAAGGGAAACATTTAATTTGGGTGCTTACAGTTTCAGAGGTTTAGTCCATTATCATCATGGTGGGAAACATGGCGGCATGCAGGCAGACATGGTGCTGCAGAAGGAACTGAGAGTTCTACATCTTGACTTGCAGGCAACAGGAGTGAACTGTGTCACTGGGCATAGCTTGAGCATATGTGAGACCTCAAAGCCCACCCCAACAGTGACACACTTCCTCCAACAAGGCCACACCTCCTAATTGTGCCACTCCCTTTGGGGCCCATTTTCTTTCAAACCACCACAATAGTTAATTAAAATAATTTTTAAAAACAAAAGAGGAGAGCTGAGGAGATGTGTCAGTGGGTGAAGTTTTTGCAGTACAAATTCCAGGACCTGAGTTCAGATCTCCAGCACCTGTTGTTGTTTGGCTCTTGTGGGGGGTCCGCCACCCAGCTACAAAATAAACCACACATGGAGGCTTATTCTTACAAATGAATGCCCAGCCCTAGCTTGGCTTAGTTTCTAACCAGCTTTCCTTAAATTAACCTGTCTATCTTTTGCCTCTGGGCTTTTCCCATTCTCTTATTTCTGTAAATCTTACTCTTAACTCTGTGGCATGCTGGTTGTGTAGCTGGATGGCTGCCCTCTGGAGTCGTCCTCCTCCTCTGCTCCTAGATCAGAATCCCCTTCTCAGGTTTCTCCCTCTATAGATTCTCTCTGCCTGCCAGCCCCGCCTATCCTTTCTTCTGCCTTGCTATTGGCCAGTTCTTCATTAGACCATCAAGTGTTTTACACAGGCACAGTAACACAGCTTCACAGAGTTAAACAAATGCAACATAAGCAAAAGTAACACACCTTAAAATAATATTCTATTACAGGCACCCATATAAAAGGTGTAGAAGACCGAAAAATAAAAAATAAAAAATAAAAATAGGAAAAGGCTGGGCATAGTGGTGCATGCCTTTAGTCCCAGCTCTCAGGAGACAGAGGCAGGTTTGAGTTTGAGGCTAGCCTGTTCTACAAAGCGA
>LZPO01009048.1:0-10233 GCA_001675575.1 Neotoma lepida | reverse complement strand
GGGGGGCAAGATGCATGACTTTGGAGGCTTGAATTTCTTTCCTTTCAAAATCAGAAAGACACACTCTATCTTCAGGCACTTTCTATCTGTAACATTCTAGACCAAGCCAACATTANCTAATGAGTAAAGCATGAGTAAACTTGCCACTATCTTTCTATGGTATGACATCGATTAGTTTATTTAGTTCTGACTTGTAGGCAAGAAATTTAGGAAGGCAGCCAAAGTTATTTCTTAGACTTGTCAATACTAGAAATAGAATGAAGATAACCTGTTTTCAATAATACAGATTAGACTGAGTATAGATTCATAAGCAAGGCACCGGTCCAAAACATCAAGATAAGTAAAAATGACACCAAGAAGACACATAGCTTAATGCATCAAAACCAAAAGAATCCCCTTTATTTACAGTGTCTTTCACACATTCTCAGTTTGAATTCTCAATGAGTTTAGTTCCTATTTTTCAACACTATTTTATCAATATTAAAACATTCATCTTTTAAGTTTTGATTATGGATTTAATGATTTTAATATAGGGTTATTCTTTTTAGGAATTTGAGTTAGCTTTCATTAGTCCTCTAGTTTCTTATTCATTTATCTAAACTTCACTACCTTTCTTGATAAAAAAAATAATCTTATTTGGTATTTTACTTTGACCTAGAATGTTAATTTTTTTCGGCAACATTCTAGTTCTTTGAAATTTTTCATTCAGTGGAAAATGTCTTTGCTTTTCTTTTTGTAGGCCACGTTCACCAACAACCACCACACCCTGTTTGTTTCCTGGCAACCTAGGTTGTGACCCCTTTGGATCACATCAGAAAACACAGATATTTACATTACAATTCATAACAATAGCAAAATTACACTTATGAAGGAGCAACAAAAATAATTTTATGGTTGGAAGTCCCCACAACATGAGGATTGTATACAAGGGTCACAGCATTAGGAAGGTTGAGAACCACGCTCTAGAGACTCTATAGGTAAAAGCACAAAGGAGAACCTTAGGTCCCCTCAGGGGAATTGCTCCGTTCAATTACTGCTTTAGAGATCCACACTAATTGAGATTGGTCATTTCGTGTGGCTGAACATTATCCCCAGAAGAGGCACTGACTGGAGAAGACTGGACAGATGTGGACTTAGGTTAGAAGTGTGCCATTCCAAGTTGGGGTGTGCACTGTGAGTCGGGGACTGCTTTTGAATCCTGTGAAATCAAGGACTAAGTCTTGAAACAATAAATGCCAAAGAGGGGTCACTTNTGAGCCCCAACCAGTGTCAGGGATTCAGACACATCAGGACTCCTCCAGCAACAGCTTCAGATGATGAGGAAGATGAAAACAACTGGCCTACTGCTTCATGTTTATTGTGGCTACAGAGTCAAGTTGGCCTGGGTCACTTAAATAAAACCGATGCCAGCCTCCATCCAAGAGAGTTTGATTTCACAGAGCAGTGTAAAGCCAGGTTCTCCAGCCTCAGCATTCCTTAGAATTAACTGAAGGCCTGGTTAAAACCCTTTGTTTGTTCAGTAGCTTTGGATCAAACCCCCAGATTTTTAGTATATTCTAAAATAATGATGTTGCTGGTTGAAAGACTCTCGTATGAAAACGAGAGTAAAAAGCAAGGTTGTGGTTCCATCCTTGTTAGTGGGTGTGGCCTTTATGTTTTTAAAATGTCATTGCTGCAGTATTCACCTTTTCACATGTTCATTTCTGTGAATTTTCATAATCATATGGCCACTAACATCAAGTATGTGATGGTTCCTAACCCCAGAATCTCCTCGTGCCTCTTAGTAGTCAACTCTTCCCTCCACTAGAGGCCTTTGAAAATACTGATGAGTTTTCTTTAAATATAGTTTTGCCTTTTCAGAATTGCATACAATAGAATCATACAACATACAGCCTTTTAAAGCCTGCCTCCCTTCACTCAACATCGTGCACTGAAGTCCTCCATGTTGCTATGTGTGTCTGCTCTTGCTTCCTTCCAGTTCCTCTGTGGTAATGCGGTGTACTGATGCCTACAGTTTGTTATCCACTCATCTATTCAAGGACATTTGGTTTCTTTCCAGGTATTGAAGATGAGGTGCTTTGTATGTGAGCATAAGTTTTCATTTCTCTTGAGTAAATATTGAGGAACAGAATGACAAGGACACAGGCTACTAAAGTGATATTTACAAGAAANTGCCAAGTCATTTTCTGAAGTGGCTAAAGCATTGTATATTCCTTACATACTCATATTTATAATACTAATAAAATCTACTCTCAATTTCTTTGACATTTTATTGCAAAGTTTTTCAATCATTTTTTAAGAAAAAGAATATCATAATGAGCTACTATTATGCCCATAAACTTGAATCAACAACTAATTATTTTATTTCCAAACTTGATTAAATACATTCTTACTTGGATATCTTTTGACTATTAATATCTAATTCCATTATGGTAGGAGGATATTTTATATAATTTGTATCATTTTAAATTTACTGATGCCTGTTTTATGGCTAAAATAACAACCACTGTTATTCTAAAAGCATGCTCACTCTTGTCTAGTAGAGTAGATGGTCTGTAAATGTCAGCTGGGTCCAGATGTTTGAGTGTTATTCTAGCCTTATGTCCTTATGGCTTTTTGTCTATTAGTTCTATCAGTTACCAAGAGAGGAATGTTGAAATCATTGATACATTTATAGATATGTCTATTTTCCTTTCATTGTTGTAAGAAAATGTGGAGCTTTCTTTATCAGGTGCATAAATATTTAGTATTCTTACTCTGTCTTGGTGAGTTGATAAATTTGAAGAAGTATTCTTCTTTCATCCTTGGCTGATAGTAATATACCTAGCATGATCTCACTGGATGTAAGATTTTATGTGTTGTATGTATGTGACCCTAAGGGCAACATACTTTCACTTCCTGCTCCAGGCCCTGTGCTGTCTTGTCATATATTTTACATCTACATCCATTATAAATTCCACAATATATTTGTTTTGTGGGGTTTGTTTGTTTGTTTGTTTGCCCTATACAGGAAAGTAATTTTTAAGCAGATTGCATAAATTAGGGGACATGAGCTTGTATTTTCACACATTAGCATTTGCACTGGTCTTCGTCCCGTTTTATGGGTCAGGATCTCTATCTGGTACCGTCTTCTGCCTGCATCACTTCCTCTAACTTTCCTCGTATTGCTGATCTGATGCTGATGAGCTTGTTTCGTTCTTGTGTCTAAAAAGTCTTCTCTCCATCTCTGCTGTTCAAAGGTGCTTTTTGAAGAGCAGAGGATTCTGAGTTGACAATGTGTTCTTTCATGTCTGAGGACTTGACCTGTTTCCAACAGGAGCTCCTCTGTACATTTGCCCAGTTCTGCTGTTTGAAATGTTTCTAGCAGTGTTTCTGACTTCTCTTCACCATAGTTGTAAGCAGTGAAGGTTTTAAAGAATTTAAGTATAGTTTTCTTCATAAGCTTGAGCTTCTTTTTACATTTTTATTAAATCTTGAAACTTTCCAACTGTTAAATTTTCTGTCCACTGCTTTTCTGTCTGTGACCACCCCCTCTCCACCCTTCCTGTTCTCTCTCCCTCTCTCTCAGACTAGGGTTGAGTTGGCACCATTACTAAGGAAGTACCCTCTGAATATTCAATCTGATGCTTCAAGTATTTTGAGGCTTCTTGAACTGGTTCAGCTCTATGGGGCTACATGAACAGTAGCTTTCTCCAGCCTTAGAGAGCTTTCTCACTAACATCAGTAGCCAGCTGAGGTATGCCTGGTGCTCTGGCTATATAAATCCTCGTCTCTATTTACCTCAAGTCCTTACCTGTCTCTGCAGCTGCAGAACACGGGGCTTCCCATCCTGCAGCCTGGTTATTAAGCCAGGTAATTGTAAGAGTCACTTTATTTCTCTTTTCTTAAGGATTGCTGTTCTGTGTCACATGTTCCCCGAAGCCTGAGGTTCCATCTAGATCTGTATTACTCCAGTGTGGACTATGGCAGTACACTGACTTGTGTATTGTTTACTAGGGTAACACCTTCCTTCATGGTTGACATAATAAATAAGGATGACGTCTTTCTCCAGATGTGAAGTTAGGTTAATGTAGGAATACACTGTGGAGAGAATGTGAAGTCCAGCTGAGGTGCTGGTCACTATGTTCCCAGGAGATGATCCTGTCGTCCTAGCGGGGGTATGGTCTGCAAAGAATGAGACCCAAAAGGGCAGACATGAGATCTGTTGTTGCTGGAGACCTGCCTGGACCTCCAAGCACATCAGCAGGTCCTGTACTCAGCAGGCATTCACTGTGCGCTCACATGTCTGCCTATATTCCAGAGCTGGAGAGCTCTGTCCTGAAGGAGCTATGTAAATCCTGCACATTTGCTTCTCTGAATGTCCGTGTAGCTCACTCCCACATCTGGGCTGCTGTGTCTGTCTGTCTGTTCTGTCTTCACTTCTTCTCTTTTCTTTCTCTAGTTTATATGACCTTTGCACAGTAGCTTGTTCTTATTTGTGCAGGCGAGTTGTCATATCTCTTTTATTGTAATTTTGTATTATATTTAGTATATGTGTTTATGTGCGTGTTTGTGTGTGTTTCTGCCTGTCTGTATGTTTCTGTGTGTTTGTCATGGGGGAGGCTATCTGTGTGTGTTTGTGTGTATGTGTGTCTGTGTGTGTGTGTGTCTGTGTGTGTGCGTGTGTCTGTCAGTGTCAGAAGACAGAAAACAACTTCTGGGAGTTGCTTCCATCCTCCTACCGTATCGGTTCTAGGGATTGAGCTCCTGTCATCAAGCTTGGTAGCAAGCGTCCTTACTAACTTGGCCATCTCACTGGCCCATATCTTTTTCTTCTACTGTTATTTATTTTCCTTTCAGAGTAAAAGTTCTTACAAACATCTCTATGTTGTGAGAGACCTGGGCCCTGCACTTTTCCCTTGGAACTTGTCTGTCATCTCTGAGTCTGCTCCTTTCCCTCAGCCCACATGCTGCCTCTCTGCCACTGTTGAAAACACCAGAGTGGACTGCCTTAGGGTTTCACCCTCACCCTTTCTGCAGCTGAGACATTTCTTCCTCCTGCCTCCCTCAGCCTTGGCTGACCCTGTGACCTTTCAGGGTCCTATCTGGTGTTCTCTCTATCCAGCTTCTTCTACAATCCCACCTATCCCCCATTCCTATCTTCTTTTCCTTGATTACATGTATTTCTCTCTAAGGTACACTGTGAAATGTACTTTTTGCCGTCTGTCATCATAATAGCATGTGCATTATGTGAGAGCAGAGGTAAATCTACTGACAGAAACACCTTGGCCACTGCCCCGCACTACCGGCAACCTACATGAACTTTTGTTGAATTAATGCGTGTCTTCACTAAAGTGTGGTTTGGCTTCTTTGCTATATTACAGTTATTGAATACACTCATTTCATATTCTTAAAAATGGATGATTAGAGCATTTTACATATTTTTTCTAAGATCTTCTCAGTTGCTATATTCCATTTAACACATTTGCTCTGTTGTAGACGTGTAGCATTCGGGATAAAAAGGTTCTCCAACACTGACTATATATATAATTTCAGACTGAAGTCCACAAAGAATTAGATGACAGTTTTGGTGGTGATAAGTGAGTCCAGGGTTATAGATAAGCCAGAAGGAAATGGGGTTCCAGGGAGACATGACATCACATCCAGAAACCCAAAGAAGATCCCAAAGAAATACAAATCCTTCCACATATAACACTCTTCCTATCTAAACATTAATATGTGTTTATGAGTTATAATTCTTGTTATACAGTCCTCATAGAAAATACCCTAAAATGAAGCCACATGAAACTTCCTTAGTAAAACATATACAAGTGTACCCTGCACACTGTGACTCATGATTTGACATCCAATATGCTCCGAGACCCGAGGTGCTTTGAGTTCACCACCAACTCCTTTAGTAACCCAGTTTAACCTGGCCCGACTCACGTGGTAAGTCTGGTTCTAGGGCTCTCTGTAGAATGCTAATGAGCTGAGTATATTGTGCACCCCACCCCTGCCAGCAGTGTTGTATGTTGTACACTATATGCCATATATTACCCTCATAATAAAGCAATCCCAAGTTCTGATGTTCATCTAACTTGGATTTGTGTAGGACCTGAGTGCTTGTGTATTGTTTCAAAATGCCCTATACTGAACTGAAGCCCACTCTCCTCTCACAGCCTACCTAACTTTTGGTTCTTTTTGCTGCTATTCTTACTGCATTTCTCCAGCTTTGCCAACCTGGGAATACTTCATGTAACTAAGAAAAAGGTATATGAAACACTGGAAGCACGGATGACAGAGGCATGTATAAGGGGCTATAATCCTGGACTCTTGGTGCACTCTGACCTTGCCTATCTACAAGCTGAGGGTGGAGGAGACCGGCAGCTCACAGGTGAGCAACCTTGTCCAGCCTCACTTAAGACCTTCTGTGTCATAAGAGGATGACTGTGTCCATCAGCGTGGCAGTCCCTGGGGGGAAGGAGCTAGTGCAACTGAGTCATTCCTTTCTGTACCTCCCTCATGCACAAGCCTTTACACACTTACTTCCCCCTTCTCAGTGCAGCCAGTGGTGTATAGCAGGCATATTTCACTCTACTCTCTCACATACTACGTGTGCTTTAAACTCTTAACCAAAGTAGAAAGGTACATAAGGAGAGGATGACAGAAGACAGTTGTTACAATACTCCAGAGAAAATGCAGGTTTCCTTTGATGGCTTTAATTTTAGACAATTTAGTGGGGCTGTTATATAAAATTTTACTAGCAGTTGGAAGAATTTCAGGCTGAAGTACCCAAGAGAAGACCTAGATTATTAAATTAAAAATAAAAATCAGGAAAACATTACCAGAGATACTGGTGAAATTCAAAGGATCATTAGGGCATGCTTTGAAAGCATATATTCCAATAAATTAGAAAATCTTACAGAAATTGATAAATTCAGATACATTTGGTCTGCCAATATTAAACTAAGAAGATATAAACAACTTAAACAGACCTAAAACAAGCGATGAAATTGAAGCAGTAATAAAATGTCTCCCAACTAAAAAAGTCCCAGTCCCAAATGAAATCACGGCTGAATTCTACCAGATCTTTGAAGAAGAGTTAACATAAATTATCCTTAAACTGTTCCATAAAATAGAAAGCAAAGGAACATTACTGAATTTATCTTCTGAAGCCAGTATTATCTTTATACCAAAACCAGATAAAAGTACAACAGAAAAAAGAGAAAAGAATAAGCCAGTATCAGTGATGAACATGGATTTAGAAGTTCTCAATAAAATGATACAAACCCAATTCATCAACACATTAAAGAGATTATTGACCATGATCAAGTCAGTTTCATTCTTAGAATAAAGAATGGGTCAGCATGTGAAAACCAATAAATGTAAGGCATAAATAGACTTGAGAACAAAAATTACATGTCATCTAAATAGATGCAGAAAGCTTTGGACAAAGCACACCATCCCTTTATGATCTAAAAACAATTAGAAATAAGAGAACCATACCTCGGCATGCTAAAGGCTATATACAATAGGCATAGCCAATAGTATACTAAAGGGGAAACTGTATTTCCTTTGAAAGCAGAAATAAGACAAGGTGTGCCTTTCTCCACAACAGAGTGCTTGAAAACAGCTAAAGCAATAAGACAGGAGAATGAAATAAAAGGATATAAATAGGAGGAGGTCAAAATATCTCTGTTTGCTGACAGTATAATCCCATACACAAGAGACCCTCAAGACTCCGCTAGAAAGGCTTAGGTCTGATAAAGTATCAGGTATAGAATCAACATTCAAAACTCAGTGGCTTTCCTCTATACCAATAGTGAACATGCTGAGAAAGAACTCAGTAGAGATAAGAACCAAGTTGTCAAAATAAGTAAATCAGATTCCTGGCAATAAACAAACCATGGGAAAAGGCCTTTGCAATGAAAATTCTAAGACACTGAAGAAAGAAACAGATGACAATAGATAGTGGAAAAACCTCCCATGCTCCTGAGTTGACATAATTAAATTGCAAAAATATTACCAAGTGTGGTCTATAGAGTGAATGCAATCCACATCAAAATCTCAATTGCATTCTTCATGGAAATAGAGAAAAACTATCCTAAAATTCATATAGAAGCACAAAAGACCTCAGATAGCCAAAGCTGTAGAATAGTAAAGAGTATTGTTAGAGGTGTCACAATTGCTGATTTCAGGTTACCCTGTAGAGCCATGGTAACAAAAACAGCATGGAACTGGCATCAAAACAGATGTATAAATCAGTGGAATAGAAAATTAAGAAATAAACACAACTATAGCCACCTGATACTTGAGAAAGATGCCAAAATATGCATTAGAGAAAAGACAGCCTGTTCAACAAGTGACACCAGGGAAACCGGATAGCCACGTATAAAGAAGGAAANGAGATCCCCATCTCATCCTGTACAAAGTCAACTCAACATGGATCAGCGGTCTCAGGGTAAAAGTTAATGGTCTGTGACTGTTAAGGGAAAACATACAGAAAATGCTCCAGTGCAAAACTCTAAGTCAACATACTACACAGACATATTTACTTGCACATACATGTTTATTGCAGCCATATTCATGAGACAAGTTAAAGAATCACCTTAGCTCTCCATAAACAGATGATGGATAAAGAAAGTATGATATATATGCATAATGGAGTTCTACTTAGCCATGAAAAAAAGAAACATCATTTACAGGGGAGTGTATGCAACTGGAGGGGACTGTATCAAGTGCAGTAAGCCAGACTAGAAACATCACATGCCGTCTCTCTCATTTCTAGATCCTATAAATACGTAAGATTATTTGCACATATGTGTGTAGGATGTGAAAGTAACAGGAAGGTCATCTGTTAGTAGGAAGGGAACTAGTGGGCATGGGGGAGAGGGGCAAGGAGGCTGTGGGACTGAGTATGGCAGAGGGCTTGGTCTGCTGGGGTGAGACATCTTTATAAACCTGTCACTATGTACAGAGTGTATGCCAATAAAAACTTTTAAGGAAGTATTTCTAGAGGAAAAGAATTGGTCTTTAGGATGTTCTTTGTTTGGGCTTCTGAAAGTATGNCGTGTTAAATGTTCCCACTCTCACCTGCCCGGGCATGAACAGACTGTACTATGTGACCCTAGACAGGGAGAAGGAAATCATCCGCCAGGCGGCTCTGCAGCAGACGAAGGAGATGGACCTGAGTGTGGTACGCCTCATGTTCACAGCCTTTCTTCCTGACAGCACAGGCAGCTTCACTCGGAGACTAGAGCCCGTGGTATCAGATGCCATCTACGACAGCAGTGAGTACTCAGTCCTGAGGCAGGACAGCTTCCTCGAGCATCGAGATCAGACACCAGCCCCACGTCAGCACTTACTAAAGAGCTGAGGCCTGCAGACAGTGACTCAGTCACCTTGAGCTCTAGTTTACTATCTATGAAGTGTGACTGTTGCAGTCTAGGGGGTTGGTGTCCATTTAAGCATCTTAAGCCATACCAGCCAATGTAGGGCTCTTCCTTCAGAAAGTGCATTATATTCTTCACGTGCAACACCGATGTCTTACTTCTGAACACGTGACTGTAGGGTAGATTGCTAGTGCTCTTTAAGATGACCTTATTTTCTGCCCTGGCAGCTCTAAAGAGAAACTAATAAAAGACAATATTTTATCTGTCCTTATCCCCACTTGGTAATACATTCACTAAGACAGGAACGTTGAGGTAACTGAAGAAACAGTATGTCAACATTCTCTTTCAGTCTATAGATACTGGACTGTTTAGGGCTTTCAGTAGCCGTTAGCATTTTCTGTGTAGCTCTATTGTTTGGCATGCATTGGGCTTAATAAACAGTTGCTTCAGGAAGCCTGCAAGTATAGTAGTCTCATTGAAAGGTTATAGGGTATGATGTACTAGGAAAGCCCATGTTCCACTTCCATCAGCTAGTTGATTTGTCTGATTTAAACAAGTGTAACAGGAAGTGAGAAGTTTATCAAATGAAAAAGATTCTTACTCAACAGAGAACCTTAAAATGCAGCTGTTGGAGTTTTTAAAGGGGAAGCTTCATAATACTTGTTAGTACAGGCAGCTTTGCCCCCCCAAACCACACAAAATGCTAATTTAGTTTGGGGAAAGGAAATAGAATATCTTCATTTTTCTTTGTAGAATTAAAAAAAAGTAGCTTAAAAATTGTACTTTTCTTAAAATTTTTAGGACTTTTATAAATGGCATAAAATTAGCGTGAAACAAGCCACTGACCTGGCAATTCTAGAAA
>LZPO01009047.1:0-20755 GCA_001675575.1 Neotoma lepida | reverse complement strand
ACAGGCACAATTGAAATGCTTTCTGTCTCATTATGGAATATTTCTTTGTGCAAACTTCTTAGCCATAAGGGAAAGCTGGTGTAAAAATTCTATAATACATCTTTAAGTAGGATTTTTTTTTCAATATGACCANTGTACACATGAGGAATTCTCATTTAAATATGCTACCCATTTGCTTTCCTTCATTATCAGAATCAATTACTTTAAAAAATATTTATATAATATTAACTTTCCATATAGATCTCAACTATATTAGCAGAGTTCATTGTGAAAGACAAAAGAGAGAGAAAGATGACTTTAAAATTTCCTGCAAAGCCTCAAATTGAACTTCTAAAAGTTTCTTAAGATTTTATTCTAAGTATATCACAGGGCCTAGCTGATACTAAATATTTTCCATCACTGTGGAAAATCATAGTGTGGGGGACAAATACAGCCAGGAAGCTGAACTGGAAACTCTTCAGATTCCCTCTGGATCAAAATATCCCTTTCAAGGCACAGTCTTTAAAATCAGAACACAGTGGTGGAATTCCCTACAACACTGTCATGAAACACAATAATAGGTAGAGAGGCAGAGAAATTAAAATGACAATAAACAGCATTTAGTGAATGGTTATGTTCTCCCAGATGAGGGAAGGCAGACTGAGTCAACTTGTAACCATCTATGCTGACTGTGGGAAGTCAGCCATATTACCAGCANGTCACAGAAATTCTAGTTTTGGCTTTTCCATTAACCTATCTTATGACAGTAAGCGGCCACGTGAGCCTGGGTTTCCACATCTCAAAAAAAAAATTTCCTTAGTTTCTAAAACCCTGGTAAGGGCTATAGGTTCATTCTTCATGCACAGTAGAGCTCCAGTTGTTTCTTTGCAGGAAAGAAAATTGCAGAAGAGTTAACAAGGAAATCTGGAGTTTCCCTAAGGAAAAAGAATCATGATGCACAGTTTATAAGGTCANGGGGCAAGAGGGTCTTTTGGAGGGTTCATGAGACCCAGCCTATTTATATTCATTGTCTACTTTGAAGCCCTAAGTCCAAGTCCCGGAGGGACAGCCAATACAGGTTGAATACAAGTGAAGCTAATGGTAAGCAAACATCCTGGCTCCTGGGGTACATCACTGCTGCTCAAGAAATTTTCCACGTCTTGCTAACAGTACTTATTGTGCTATTTTGAATATTGCTGGCTTGGAATTATAGAACAAGCTATGACAGGTCATGAAGATTTAAAGTGTGGTTACATCAGGAAAAAAATCAGCTTTCTACTTAATATAGCTAAGTTAGTGTGCTCTCTATGCCAACCAGCTCGCTTTACAAAGAAAAAGAGTTTATTACTTTCATGGAGTTAACATGCCTATTAAGAAGCAGGCTGGACTTGGGTTTGCCACACCACTGCTGAAATGGTTATCTAATTACAGATTGGGGGCCAGGTGATGGAGGTGTTAACTNAGCCCCTGGTANGTTATAGACGCNGAGGCAACCCACTAAATTTGCCTGCAATTCGACTGCTTTTCCTGTGCCCTAGGGATCCTCCACATCAATCCCAGGTCTGCAGCAAAAACACGCTTGAAAAAGTTCATAGAGGTCACGGAAGTTTATAATTGTAAGTTTCCAGGAGAGTATAAAAATCTACTTGCTTACTGTCTTCTCTGAGCCAGTTGTATTTTTAACCCTCAGGAAAATGGTAGAGAGACTCGTTCTAGGTGGGTAAGGTCACACCTGCAGGCAAACAGGAGAGAAGCCAAACCACCAAAAGTGGGTGGGCTGGGTGGTCTACCGAGCAAACAGCCCAGNGTGTTTCCAATTGAGGCCCAGGCTAAAAGCAGAAGCTCGTCAGAGCCTGAGCAGTCCGGGTGGAGGCAAACCTCACTGCTCACTGCTGTTGGGAGACAGTGTAGGAGGGCTCAGTTGCAGGCATCTGTTTCCCTTTCTGCTGGAGGAGGTGAATTTACAATTTCGGCCAAATCACCTCTGTGCTCTGGATTAGCATTTAGGTTTGTGGGGGTGTTTGCAGAAAGGAAAATATTAATAGATTCCTTTCATGGTCTCCTTGGAACATCAAGTAGGTAAGCGCTGGCTGGTATGAGCCTNTGGGTCAGGACAGACTGTAACACAATTCAGTCTCGCCATTCTCTATGACAGTAACACATGAAGAGAATGAGCCCCAATGTTTCCTGGAATTACATGTATAAGTATATACTTGATTTTTTATGTATTATATNGGGATCCCNGTCTTATAGTNTGAGTGAAAGGAAAATTTCAAGCAAAGGCAATTTGGTTTCCCAGATAATNACAAAGCTGAGANACATATATTGTTCCCTTNGGGAGGAGCTNATGGTGCCTCAGAGGGCAAGTCTATTCAGCCATCAAAGCTTTACAAGAAAAGATAAGGAATCCAAGGCATGGATTCTCCACTAACAAATTAAAAGAAATAGGTATTTACATGACAGCTCTTTCTGAATATTTGCTAAAATAATAAGTTCACTCTCTACCCAAGGATATCAATACAATTTTCTCATTTCTTTCCACTTCCTCCTTGTTTTCCGTGTGTGTGTGTGTGTGTGTGTGTGTGTGTGTGTGTGTGTATTGAACCTAAGGCCTTACACATGCTAGGCTCTTACTTGCCTTTGTATTTTGAGACAGATTCTTACTAAGTTGCTGAGGGTGCCTTAGGTCCACTTTGTAGCCCAGGCAGGCCTTGGACTTGCTACACTCTTGCTTCTGACTCCTGAGGAGCTGAGATGGGAGGCCTGCACCACCAAGTTCAGCTACCATAGGGCTTTTTTATCCTTTCTGGTTTTAGGGAGAGCATACCATTAGGCATTTTTCAAAGGGTCATTGGTAATGGCAGAAGTTCTAAGTGAAGGAAGTGGGAGCCTCATTGCACAAAACAGCCTAGAACAAAGTGAACTGAAATTCCAATAGAACATTGGCTTATAAGTTTATAGAAATATTTGACATGTACATGATTGTGTCTAAAATGAAGAGATTTTTCCACTGGCAAAAATATTTTTCTCCAATTAATTTCTTTTATAATGTTATTGTTATTATAATGTAATGTTATTATAATGTAAATGATATTATAATGTCTTACAAGTTTTTTTCTATAGAAAAATTAATTCATGACTCAAAAGCAAACAAGGAGAAAGGAGTCCCCTGATCACTATCTTACCACAAATATAATATAAAATATTTTACATTGAATTTAAAATTCATCTCAAGCCCTTGGCCAAGACATAAAAGAGAATGTTACAAGTGATTTCAAGTGAGAANTGCTGTGTAACTGTCAGGGGAAGGTTTTATTTGATCAATCACATCTCAAGTACACAAAAATCTCTCTGTATAGGAGACTACATGCAGGGCACCAACTCTGGGGGCATCTCACCTCATTGTTTCAATCTTCTACATTTAAACATCTGCTCAGGAGAGAGCTACATGTTAAACACCTGTATCTCACATCCACCAGTCTAAGCTTCTCTCTGAACTGCTTCTATGTTGCCCCAACTCTAACATCTCCACAGCTGCTCTCAGCATGGCATGTCTCTGCTGCTTTGAGTGGAAAGAGCACACTGCCTGCCTGGAACTTCCAGCTCAGTGTTTCAGTGAAAGACACCACTGTCCTCCAAAGCACATTATTCAATCATTAGATTCGGGCTGCTGGAGCTGGAGACAAAGGCAGTACTATATCCTATCTCCCTCTACCCATGTGTTCCGTGAGTGATGTCATTTTTAGGTACTGTCTTTCAATTCAAAGCACGGATTTTTGTGCACGTTCTATGATGTTAGAAGCTAAGTAAAAGCGCATATTCTATCCCGTGGGTCACTCTTTTCAGAAACTATATTTTTAAAAGGCTTTGCTTGAAAGAATATCTTAAGCTCTATCATTCTTTTGAAACAAGACCATTGACACAGGCAAATTTTAATGTTAATAATATCGTAATGTAGTAACCAAACAAATCCTACTCTGATGGATGTTATGTCCAGGACATACTCACAGATTGATCCTTTGAAAGATTAAACAAAAGATGGAAAATAGTAAGTAAAAAAAAAAAAGTTAAAAATAGTAAGTAAAAGATGATAACAGAGATCAGCAGATCTGATATATTATTTTAGGAAAAAGCTGGGGAATCTTACCCAATAAGAATGTTTGACTTAATTCATTATTAAGTCATTGTAAGATGAGTACATTTTGTTATATGTATTGAGACTTGCATTATGGTTGATTACAAGATCACATTTTACTTGTGATCTTCCTTGGTCATTGACAGTAAGAATATAGAAGTTAAAAAAAAAACAAATCTTGAGCATAGATTAGGTGGGAACCCTTTGCTATCTACTTCCTTTTTGATTCTTTGGGTTTCGGCCAATAAAAATGGCAGTGGAGGGGGAAGAATAAAGAGCAAGGAGCTATCTAAGAGATAGTGGTGGTGTTATCATGAGTTCACACTGTGACAGTGGACGATGCCAGAGCCGGGTTGCAGATTTCCTTCATCCCACAGGGAAAGCCTGGAGGTTTCTCATAAGAGGGAGGAGGGAAAAGGAAAATAGAGATTATCTAAACACAGCGCCACACTCTCTCTGAAATTTAGGACAGTTTTCCTTGGCATGTTTCGCCTAACTTATTTCTTCCTTGGTTACTTTTTTCCTTGATTGAGGAGCATAAACTCATAGAAAGAATCAAGTTTTAAAAGAACATTCTTTTAAAGTAACTTGTATGCTTTCTGGGTGTATTCCGGCAGCACGAACACTTGGTTAATTTCTAAACCTCCAGTGCTTGGCATTCTGTCTTACATTCATATGTGTAGAAACTGAGAAGAATTATCAAAATATACATTTCATCCACATGTACCTACAATTGATAGGTATATATTGAAAGTCTTCTTTGAAATAAGTCAAGATTTTGGACTTGGGAGAAGAAATGATCAAGTAGGTTTCATCCTCCTTCTGTTGGTCATAATAGTTCAGTTGAATTCCATCCAGGGCGGACACTATATTTGCTTTTACATAATGTGCACTTACCCCATTATAGTAATTTATGCATTCTCAAAGTATATTATGTATGAGGCACACTATAAAGGAGAAGAAGGATTTGGTGTGGGAAAGACAGGAAGCCATGGGTGTAATGCTGTGAACCTCCCCAGCAGAGAAGGGCCCCTAATTTAAGGCTGCCTTCTAACTTTGTTTTATCTTGAACCACCAAGACCTCTATCATCAACAACAGATAGTTTATTTTATTTTTAATTAAAATATTACATCATTTCCCCCTTCTCTCCTACTTTCTAACCTTTCCCAGACCTCCTGCCAGCCATTCTCAAATTTATAGGTCCTTTTTCTTTAATTACTATTGCTACATATACAACCCACAGGGTCCATTGAATTTTGCTTGTATATGATTGTTTTCAAGGATGACCAATTGGTATTGGACAACCAATTATGGTGCTCATCCTTGGAGAAGGCTAATTTTCATTCTCTCATTTTTGACTGTGTGCAGCACTTCATCTAGGAGTGAGGCCTCTTAGATTTCCTTCACCCACACTAGCATGTCAGCTTGGTATTGTCATTGTTCAGATTTTACTTCGGTAGCCAAATTGTTGAGATTTCATGGGTGTAACATTCCTGGCAAATCTAGAACGTAATATCTTGCAGCAGACTCCTTGGCTCTTAAAATCTCTGTGGCCCTCTTCTGTGATGTTCTCTGAGCCTTAGGTGTAGGAGTTGTAGGTGTTGTGGATATCTTGAAGCTGGGCACTCCACACTCAGTGTTTCTCTGCCTTTTTACCAGAGTGACTGTCTGTAATTGTCTCTGTCTGTTGCAAAAAGAAGTCTCTTTGGTAAGGGGTGAGATACCCACTTTTCTGTGGGTATCAGGATAAGTATTTATAATTTGATTAAGAATTATGTTGGCTTAGGAAAGCAGTAGGTTGTCCTTCAGGATCCATGACCTCACTAGCCACAGACCCACTAGCCACAGATTGTTGGCTAGGTTTACACTGTAGACTTTACAGTATCAGGCATGAGTTCCCTTCTACTGAGTGGACTTTAAGTCCAATCAGACAGCTGTTGGTTACCTCCAAGATAAGAATGCCACTATTGCTTCTTTTCAATATCTTGCCATGCTGGTCATTACTGAGGTCCATAGGCGTCATAACTGGGTAAGACTGTTGATTGCTTTTCTCCTTTGGCAGTCTAAATAGCACCTTCTGGTCCTATGAAAGCTAATTTCTAGAAAGGAAGCTTTCAGGTCAGATCCAGCTTGAATCCTCCAAGTTCTATGTCTGAAGGACGTGATATCTTCAGCAATAGTGACTTGCCTTCAAATTCTGGGAGGCAACCAAGTGCAACAGAAATAGCCTATATTGTTCGGAGAGTCTCTTGGATTGCCTTGACCAATCATAAGAAAGGAAGCTTCTCATGCCTTGTACAAAGAGATGAATAAGAATGATAGGAAGGAAGAAATATAAAAAGGGGAGGAGCTTTAGCTGGGTAGGGGGTTAGGACAATACGGGGGGGGAGGGAGGGAGGTGGAATTAATAACAATAAGCATGTTTGAAAAGGGCATAGGGAATCATATCTTTTACTTACCTAAAATTACACATAATACATATAAGTATACACACACATACATATATATAGTTTAATGAAGTTACATCATTTGGGTCGATAATACTTCCCTAGGAACCATAGCCTGCCTAACACTTAGTCTGTTATCGTTGCAGTATGAACCTGCTTCACTGACCCTGTCATCTCAACTTGACAGGTGAGAAGGGTAAGGTTCACAGATAATCTACTGACTTGCCTAAGGGGAAAGCACTAATGAAAATAAAAGTAAAAATAAAAATAAACTACTGTGTTCTAAGGAAGGTCAATATAAGGTCTAATATTCCTATTTGTACTGGAAAACAGAGAAAATAGACCTTAGAGTACCTAATAAGGAATCTTGCCAGAGTAAATTAAATTATTATAACCTCCATACACACTGGGAGGTGTTAATGAGCAAATAGGTTTTTAATGAATTATTTTGCTTCCCTAGTCTAGTCTGTACCCTAAAAGTCAGGGATGACATCTAATGTAGTGTAGTCAGTATTAAGCACTAAGTTGCTCTGTGGTGGTGGTAGAGTTGTTGGTGGTCACAGTATTAACAATGACAACACTTCAATATTCAAACTTTCTCCAGAATCAAATGATTCAAAGACCCTTAAAGTGGAGCTCACCCATCACTCCATCTCTTATTCTAAAACATAGCCTCTAGGAAGAACATCATGAGACTTGGACTTGCAGTATGATCTTCTGCAAGTCTAAAGCTGTCTCCTCTTAGAGCAGGGGCAACATCATGGCTTTTGCTGTAGTTGCTATATGAGCTAGTGATGGCCCTGCACAGAGTGGATTAGTCAGCAGTGGGCACAGAGCACCCATTCCATTAACACAGGCAGTGGGCACAGTGGAGCATAGGCCTGATTATGATTTCAGATCATCTGAGACTGACAGCTCACTTTTGAGTATCCCTTGGAAGATGGCCAACAATATAAGGAACACCCCCCCTCAAGGCATATTTCCTGTCCAGAGCACATCCCACCCATGACTGAACAAAGTAGGAAGTACAAAGGCCCAGTCCCCTTGTCTAAGGAGTTGGTCCAAAATTCTTAGCTGGCAAACTTCCATCTTGGAGTCTGGCATTCCTGGAATTTAACTTGCAATCTCTTGTTATTTGGGTCTTATATTTGACTGAAATAAGAGGCACCAGGGACAATCACCAAAGAACTCTGCTCAAACTACAGTAGTAGAGAGGAGAGAGCAACTTGAGAACCAGAGATGTGAGCTCTGATTCCAGTCACTGCTTATAGCTTGGCTCACACCTTTCATATTTCAGCTTTAAGCTTTTAAAATGGGATAGCCTTATAACTTTGACACAAAGTTTAGCCCTCTTTTTGGGCCCAATGGTTTCCCTCAGGTTAAGAAAACATTTTTCTTCTATTTAAAACATATCAATAATTATATTTTTAACAAACCCTAATCCACGCTTACAACAAAAAATTGGGATGTTTTCTTCAACGATTTGGAACACAGACTTTGCATATTAATTTAATCAAGTGACAATTCATTAATTTATTGTAGAATACTATGATAATTAATACTCAGTGTCAACTTTACAGGATTTAGAGCCCACCAAGGAGACAAACCTCTGAGCATGCCTGGGAAGGATTATCTGGATTTCCATAGTTGAAGTAGGAAGATCCACCTTAAGTGCGGGTGTCACCATTCCATTGGCTAAGGTTCCAGAGTGAATGAGTGAATAAAAAGGAGGGAATGAGCTGAATACATGCATTCATCTCTCCCCGCTTCCTAGCTGTATATATAATATGGCCAGTTTTCTGGACTTCCTGCCTCCACAACTTCCTCACCACGATGGACTATACTCTGGGACTCTGAGCCAAAATAAACCATTCCTTCCTTAAATTACTTCACTCGTGTGTTTTGTTGCATAAATAAGCAATACAAATATTACTTATGAAGAAATAAAATTTCCTACATTTTTATCAAGACTAAATGATATCTGCCTGTCTTCCTATTTAGACTAATCTAAACATAAACACCATTACCCCGAACCCTAAATATTGGCTCACACATCAGATCTTCTAACATGTTATGTTCAGTTCAATTATAAGAATGTTCAATTGATCAAAGTTGGATTTGCATGTCCTTTTGATGTATCCTCTGAAAAGCTTACCAAATCCCATTTTAAAAATATACTGTGCCTAGAGCATCAATCTATCACTCGTGTTTGTTTTTTATTGAATGTCTGGTAAGCGGGTACTGTGATGATTCTGAAAACCTTAATTCCACCACTCCATTACCATGTAGCTAATGGGTTCAGAAAAACCCAACCACAAAAAACATAATCACAGTAGCCCTCTGTAAAGAGGTACCTGAAACCTCATTGATTACAACACTTGAAATGTTCCCTGTGAAGGTCAAACTCAAAATATATTTATGAAAAATAAACCTTTATGTTTATATTTTAAATCTGTTGGCCAGAAAAAACATGGCAGTTTGGGCCAGAGTATAAAAAGCTAACATAGGATCCAGGAGAATATTTAGCTACTTTATTCAAATAGAAATTTGTCAGCACTTGGGAGCTATGATGAAGACTTCCCTAGGAACAGAGGCATCACATTGTGCTTTGATTATTAAAAGTCAACTAATCTGCATTGATACCAACAGACAGCTATAGAAGGAAAATCTTTCAGGGAAGGATAAGACTTGACTGTTTTCAGACAGAATGTGAAGAAGCACACTGTGAACAGTAAAAGTCAAGACTCAAAGAGTTCAATTGTCATTTCCATCCAAGAGCTGTAATGCATCAGCAAGCAATGATCCAGAGTTCATGTAACACTGATAAGATCAAGCCTTTCGCCTGATGGATTCAGAAAGCTTACTTGGTTTGTCAGTACTAAAGACTGGTTCACCTAGATTGCCATTCAGTTTCCTATACATATGGGATGATCTATTACTCTCTGGTTCCTCTATAGTATTATCCATTACTTAGTATCAACTGGACCATTAAAATTTGGTTTCCTGAGTAGAGAAGGAAGCCTCATTACAGTGAGGGAAACACAGGTAACAGCAAATATACGTAAGAACCTGAAAATGTAGACTAGGATCTTGATTAATCAGAGTAGATGTTGACATGGAGGTGAGGCCAATATTAGCTCTGACTACACGGGTTCTGGACTTTCCTTGACTTGTAACTAAACTTTTACTTGTTCACCATTACTCTTCTCAAACCTTGAGTCTGTGAGCACAAGGGTTATGCTTCATTTATTATTGTATCTTCTAGGAAAATGACTGGTAAAGTGTTGCACCCTGAGAATTCATAAACAGATATTATATAATGTCTGGCACCAAGTTTAGTTTAGTTGAATCTACCTTTATTGAATGATGTCACTGTCACCACCTTGTAAGTTAACAAAAAGGAGGAATAGTCTACAACAAGGTCTTTTGGGGAAGAGTTCAATCAGCTTCCCTACACTAAATTGCTCCACTCAGACACAAGCAGTTTGCCCAAGATCATACAGGATCTTCCATTTGACTACAAACCAGAAGGAAAATAGACCCAGAATAACTTTAGGACTAAAATCTCCTCATCAAAGGCATTGACTAATGTCTTTTCCTAAGAACAACTTCCTTTATGTTGCTAACCTAAGTCTAAACCTAACTAATTTAATAGATTAATGTAATAAGCCAATTTTGCTGTCAATTAAAATCTGGCTAGTAGTTACATGTTTGATTGTTAAAACAGTCAACATTTCCTATGTAGTAGGGGAAACTTTTTTTTCTTTTTTAATTTGTTGCATTTTAGCCTCACCCTTGCTACAATCAGGAAATATATTTTTAGTTGATGGAATGATTTGATCATAAATTTACATTACACAAAATAAACTATTGCAGAGAGTAGTCCAGAACATACTGTTGGAAGATGGAAGACCTAATGTTTACAATATTCTGTTTCCTTTCTTTGTACATGTCAGAAACACCCACTAAAAACTGATGCATTTAGCTGACATGTAAACCAAAAAGCCTATTTTTGAACTCATAGTTGATCATGCTGTGAATAACACTTCTAAACCAAAAGGCTCGTTGCTTAATATAGTGTTTAATTTTATACTTACAAAGCAAACTTTGTTCCAGTGTTTCCATTATGTACACAATGTTTATAGTTATCAGGCAGTAAGTATGGACAGAAGAGACTTTACTTTGCCTGCCAAAGATATCAAGATACTGTTTTCAACTTTCTCACGTTTTTCCCTAAGTTATTTCTTATCTGAAAATAAAGATAATTAAAGATAGAAGAGATTTGTTATTTTATTTGTGTGTGTGAGTGTGTATGTGTGTGTGTGTGTGTGTGTGTGAATGAGAGAGAGAGGGAGGGAGAGTGGGAGGGAGGAAGAATAGGAGAGAGGGAGAGAGAAAGAAAAATGGGTCCCTACACGGCACCTTGAACATGTGGAAATTAGAGGTTAGACTGACTTGCAAGAATTAATTCTCTCATTTTACAGGCTGAGCCATCTGGTCAACCCAGGAAGTTACATTTTTATATTAAAAATATTGACTCCTCAGGGAGTCTCTGATACATATCTTACTCCTTTGCTACTGTGTTGAAAAGCTTTGTGGCGTGAAACTTTAAAAACACGAAATAAATATTCCCCATATTCCATGACCTTAACAATCAATGACATTTTAAAATTCCATTATTGAATGACTCATAATTCTGAATTTTTTTGGAGAGACTGGATTCTCAGTTCTTTACATTCCACACTCATTCCTTCCTATGTTCTAGCTTTCAGTTTTGGGATTAGTGAAAGAATGGGTAGAATCTGCTCATTTCCTGACATCCCAACAGATAAAGAGACTTTAAATATCCTCATAGTCATCACTTTATTTATTCCAAAATCGATTTGTAACTACAATTTCAGACGCACCTTGAACATCACTAAAACATTATTCCTAGGGGAAGGGGTATATGCATGCACGAGTACTCTAAGACTCCTTCCTATAAACTCTTACCTATCAATCATTTCCTCTAACAGAATGGAAGCAGGGATTATCTTTCACTGTTTAAGGCATCAAATTACTTTAACAGACAAGTTGAAGACTGAAGTACATGCTACTATATCACACAGTATCAGATGTCTAAAGAAACCATCATTTACTAAGTTCATAATAAAAGTTGCTGATAATTCCTAAGCCTCAAGAGAATTTCCTTTCTTAGTCCTAGCAACCAGAACACTTTATTTTTCTAATTTAAAAATGTATTTAATTAATTAATTAATTAATTTCATGTGTCTGGCTGTTTTACCTGGATGCAAGTGCACCATGTGCAAGCTTAGTTCCTGTAGAGCCCAGAAAAGGGCATCAGGTCCTCTGAAACTGGAGTTATGGATGGTTTGAGGGTGCTGGGAACCAAACCTCAGTCTTCTACAAGTGCTCCTAACTGTTGATCCATCTCTCTAGCCCCATTCAGAGGATTTTAACTGTTCTTCTGCACTGTTTTATTTTAAAAACATGTTTTAAGAAATATCCAGCTATTAATGATTTTGAATGCATTCAAATGACCAGTCACATCAAACGTATTTAAGGCAATTTTTGCCTGGCACATTGAAAACACAGTAGACATAATTCAGAGTGGCATGGTAAGATGGGCTAAAACAGTAACATGTGCAGACTAAATAAATGAAGTATTCCTTCTAACTATAAAATTTTCCTTTGACTGCAAAATTATAGCGAGAAGAAAATCCTACATGTATCTTTGCACCGTTAAGCAGGGTTTTCCCAAGAATTTATTCCTTTTACAATTTTGGGCTCACATAATATTTTTTATCACTGATAACTTGGAAACAAAACAATCAGTGATACCACCTACTGAATAACTTTTTTTCACATTTCGCAGAGCAATAAATCTAGAATAATAAATTACATAAGGCATGTGAGCCGAATCTCTCCTACATCTCTCTGAACACTGGTCCAGTCTTCCAGCCAAAAGAAAATCCAGTCAGAACTGTAACTATTATTCAACAGAATTCTCTCTCATATATTTCATGAGGCATTTGGACAGGCTCTAGAAACAGAAATCTCATGTTGTAAACGTCAGGAGCTGATGAATTGCACCAAGCTAAACACTACAGGGTACCATGGGTCTTTCTCTTTCCGTTCAAGAGCATATATATTGAGAATACCCTCTTTCAAATTTTGTTTCATTTCATTAGACCATTTTTCTTAAATCTTGACTTTCAGTACTTTACTAAAACAAGTGAACTACACATTTCCATGGCTTTAGATTTGTCCATGAAAAAGTTGTGGAAGCTCTAATGCTATTATGTTTAAAAACTAAATGTACTTTAGAACTGCTTGATTATTTCTCTCTTTTCCAATGTTAACTGTAATGTTAATAATGTTTTCTTATTATTCTAATTTTAAAATCCATAATTTAAAAGGTTTGTAATTCTACAATCTCAAGAAGAAACTGAATTTAGATGCATATAGCAAAATATGCATCTCTAAAAACTGTGAACATTTGCACCTTTCATGAGAAAAATAATGTAACAAAAAATAGATACAAGTCTTTATTTGGAAATATTGATACCATGTCTCATTTTTATTAAAACAAATTCACGTAATTTGTTTTTCTGAATGTTAAAGAGTTAGAATTTATTATTTATCAGCTTCAAGCTGGCTCATAGTCTCTACTAATAGTCCTTACCATATGCTAATTTCTTCCTTCCATGTGCTGTTTTTACTGATCTAACCAAGTCATTTGTTTTGCTTACATTCTTGATGATACTGAAAATTTCGAGGGTACTCATTTACATAACAGGATTATTGAGTAAAAAAATAGAATAAGTGAAAAATTGATATATTTCTCAGAAACAGGCACCATATCTTACAGAGATACCTTATTTTTCACAGAGCTAAACTGATTTTTATACAGGTCAATACAAATAATGTAGTATTATATGTACTTAAGCATATATTGCAATATCTATAAATTTAATGCAATGTGATGAATATCAGCTGTATTATCAGCAGAAACTTACCCAAATATGTTTTTGAAATAAACAAAATCCCATTACTTATCCCCCTTAAAACAATGTTGGGAGATAATAATTTATGACAGATGTATATATTTTCAATTACTTTTCAATTGACTTTGTTATGGAGTTCTGATCATTTTAAACTTTCTTATAAGATTTGCAAAGTTGTAAAGAGATTATTGCAAGAGGGCATTGGAAAGACAGGACCGTTAGCCATGGGGCTTATAAATGTCGATTTGAGTAAAACAACATCATAGCTGCTGTCTGTGATTTTATTAGGTGGCAACTTATCAGTAATGCTGAGCAAATTTGAGGCCTCAAAAATAAATGTTTAAGTTAATTTTAAGATAATGGTAGAGACCACCTAAAATCATTTAAAATAATATATATTTATATATATTTTAAAATGTATATACAACACATACATATATATGCATATAACATATGTGTACACACACATATATGTAAACTGTGTTCCAAGGAACAATGAGACAATAAAAGCAATATGCATCTCCTTGTTAGTGTGGGCTATTAAAATTCCCCATTTTGAGGAATAATCCTAGTGGTGCCACAGAGTAAGAAGTATTGTCTAGAACAGCATCATAGAAACACACATCCTTGGAAAGCATCCTTAGGAAAAACTTAGCTTCTTCTTATCTTCCTCTCAACAGTGTTCTTCAGCCTCCTGGAGAGATTTTCCACTTGGTTAGGCTGTCTCCACTGGCCGCATGGCTCCAACACTTCCACTACCATGCTTGCATTCCACTNCTCTCCATTCCTACTCTGCACGTAGGCTCTTACAACTGAGTCACCGCAATCACTATGTGCATCTCAAGAAGTGAGCTGCATAAAGAAGTACTTCCTAGATTAGCTTTAAATAGTGAGCCTTTTGGGACAGAGGAAAAGGATTCCATATTCTACTTTTTCCATTTACAAAACAAAGTGCGTATTTGTGGGTGGCAGTTTCAACAAGTCACGTTTTCAAGTGGTCAATTTCTATAATTTATTATTCATTTGGTAAAATGCTCATAGAGTTACAGAGTTCTCATTGGAATAGAATTAGAAAGCATATAGACAGCCATCTTCATGTTTAATTTAGCAGGAAATGGAGGAAGAAGTGCAACTAGTCCAAGGTTATATCATCACTCAGTAACATAACTACGGTGAGGATCCCACTCACTTCAGAGATAGGAAAATATTTCTAAACAAGCCACAAACAAATACTATGATTTCCCATGAAAGTGTATACTCAACAACCCTATTGGAATAAATAAATTCAAAGCATGGAAGAATTAAGGAATTGCCAAGTCATACTTTAGAAGATGTGAAACAAGGATTCAGATTTCCTGAGTCTCACTCTAGCAACTTCTCTCTTACACAGTGTCACTTCCTCATCTGCACAGAAACACCACTGTGACATACTTAGAAAACAGAGGGCAACTCAAGGCTGTGTCATTTGCCTTCTGGAAAGGTGTTTTATCCTCAATGGCCTATAACAAGAAGGGTACTATTTTATTACATTTTCTTTTCATTTTTGAAGCTCATTTTAGTGTGTGTGTGTGTGTGTGTGTGTGTGTGTGTGTGTGTGCATGCACACACACGTTTCATCCACATGCAAGCATAAGACAACATTGTAGAATTAATTGTCTCCTTCTTCTTCACATGGGTCCTGAGGATCAAGCTCAGGTTCTCAGGTTTCTGTAGCAAACATCTTTCCTTATATCAGCTCTCTTTTTAATTTTATTTTTTGAGACAGGGACTCTCATTAGGTAGCTCTGGCTATCCTGGAACTTTCTCCATAGACCATGGTGGCCTCAGACTAATAGAGATCTACCAGCCTCTGCCTCCTGAGTGCTGGGGTTAAAGGAATAGGCAACCACACCCAGCTTCTTTTTAATTTTTAAAGATGTACCTTTCTGGCATGTCCCTACATACACTAAGACTATCATTCCCCATACATATTAAAACATCATAACCAAAGCAATCCTACAGTGTCTTAAAGCCCAAAGTAGCCAGTGTAAATGATGTCGCANGCAGTACTTTAATGCATCGTGAAGCTCTTCTTGGAGACCTTGGCTAATAACAGAATCACAGATCTGTAGAGTTAGGACATTCTCTAAGTTAACCAAAGTTACCCGCTTGCTGAAGTTCTATAGCTTCACTAATTATGAGTTACAGTTTTCTCTGATTATACTTAAAATAAAGTGGAAAAAATGGTTTCTTCCTTTCTGTAAATCAGTTGGTTATCCAACACCAAATGGTCAGCCCTGCAAACATGCATACAAGTAGTTGTATGCAAATTGAGCATGCTATATTTAGGATGTACATACATACATGCATGTAGTAATGAATGAAAAAAGAGGCTAAATATTTGAAAGAGAGCAATGAGGAGTAAAGGGAGAAGCTAGAAGGAGGAAAAGAGGGAAATGATGTAATTATATTATAATCTCAAAAACAAGAGAAACAATAAATAAAAACAAAACAAAAAAGGATACCACTTAAAGGGCTTCAGAATAAAGAGAATGGGGATCTCTCTTTACATTTCATCTTAATTATGGAATAAGAATGCACTCAAGATGAATTTACACAATATAGACAGATACTCATACAATTATATGCTCTGAAATTGTATATATATATATATCAATATCTGCATGAATTCCTTCTCACTTTCTCACTATAATAACCCCTATGTTAAATTAAATGCAAATACTGGTACTTAAGTAAATATGTTATTAATGAGCAGAAAGATTTGTACTTAATATTTAGTAAACATTTGGCAACATATAAATTGCTGTGAATGGACTTCTTCCTGTGAATACATTTGTATTTCATGTTGTTTTACAGTTGTTGGTGCGTCAGCACACCACCCCTTGCTAACCTAACTCCCACTTCTAATATTCTTTGTTCCACAGATGTGGAGTGACTTACAGGGGAGCCAGCCTGGTCCCATTATGTGCAAAAGCTCTGGTGAATATTCAATATTTTTTTATTAGCAAGGTAAAATAAGAAATTCATTAAGCACCACCCATCTACATCTCATATTTGAAGACATTTGTGTCTTTGGAGCAGAAGCCTGAATTCCCTATGTCAACGACACCTGCAATCCAGATGTGCAACAAGCAAATGTAGAAGAGCAAATACTCAGTCTGCTATGCTGAAAAGTAATACACTAGAATAGAAGGAGAAAAAAAATCACCGGGTTTCTAAAGTTTCCACGATGAAATGTCATCCAGACACAGCCACCTGATATTAAATGTAGAAAGTTGCAATGGAAGACTGGTGCAGTCCATTTCATTGTAGATTTTCTTCTGAACACAAAATAACCCTTGAAGTGAAAACATTCTAGAAATATGGATGATCTGGAAAGACCTGCTTACCGCTGCCAACTATAAGAGCACTGTGTGTGTGTAGCCCTTGTTACTACAAAAGGATCAAGGTGAAGAGCATGGATTGTTAGCAACAATCCACAGCAGAAATCTGGTTGCTCAGATAGAGCAGCAGAGAGCAAGAAATGGCCAGATTCATATCAGCTCTCATTCTTGGCAATGGCAAGGAGAGGAGGGGGTCTTAATTTTTATGTAGATTCCGGATATCTACAAAGTCAGCCGTGATTGAAGGATGCTTGGTAATTCTTAAGTAAAATCCTAATTTCAGTGTACATCGTGCCAATTTTTACTGTCTTCGAGTCTCCAGCTTCCTTGGAGGCATTCTGAATGCAGGCATGCTTCTAAAGCTAATGGGCACTCTACAATTTAGGTGGGAATCTCTGTCTGACCATGTCTTGTATCTACCTGCTTGAGTGGTCTATTGTGCTAAGGTAAAGATCAGAAGAACTTGTGCATAGGAGGATGTTGGGTTCTTAAAAGAAAACCCTATTAAAAATGTGAAGAATACCATTAATTGGCAGTGCTGGAAAAGGAACCCAGACACTCATGTTTGTAAGAACTTCTACCTATGGAGCTATATTCTCCCCCCTCTCAACCACAAAAACCCTAAATTCTTATAAATAGTCAATAAAATTAGTATCTGAAATGGGGCATGCTTGTAATCCTAGAACGGGCAAGGTTGAGACAGGAGCGTAGTTATTAGTTTAAGGACAGCCTGGACAACATAGCAAGACCCAATCTTAACAAACAGACATTCATACGTGTGTATACACACACACACACACACACCCTATATGCTGAGATATATACTTCCACTGTGGCTAGATAATGTAGGTGAAGAATTAATGACTATCCTGGATGGGATGATTTAGGAATGTAAAGATAGAAAATTCTTCCATTAATTTAGATTATTAATACAGTATAAATTATACCTTACAAGGTGTGGAACATACTTGTAGAGAGATAGGAAGAGATATGGGAAGTATAAGAGCAATTTGTTAGTTGCGAAAAGAAAACTAGATTTATGTTTCGATTGTTTCCAAGTTTGTGTGTGGGAGCTGAGGATTGGTAGAAAATGGATAAAACAGACGGATGAGCATGTGTTTCTGGAGAGAAAGTAACTTTAAATTACTCGATTATATAGGAGAAAATGATAAAAAAAAATCATAATGTGCTCTATTTCTTTTAGAGGATTACAAAGTTATGAATGGAACAATGCTAGCTGCTACTGCAGTTCAGATGTAAAGTATCCCCCACAGGCTCAGATGTCTGAGTGCTTGGTCTCCAGTTGCAGATGCTGTCTTGGGAATTTGTGAAACTTTGGGAGTGTAAGGCCCAACTGGGGGCCATGAGGTTTATGGCCTGCCCTCTCTATCCTGTCTCTGTTCCCTCATTTATTCAGAGATCAAGTAGTTCCCTGCTCATACCACCACTGGGCCTCCTGTTATCCTAACTCCCCACCATGATGGGCAGTATCTCTTCAAATTGCCAACTACAATAAAATTCTCCTCCTTTAAGATATTTGTGAGATGTTTGGTCACAAGAACAAAAAAAGTAACTACTTTATAACTACTTGTGAAATGCTAATTACTTCAAGAAAAAGTAACTAACAAAACTATAGCTACTTATGAAATGTTAATTACTTCAGTAAAATTTTGTTGATCGTACTGTACTTAAAAACCAGACAAAATAAATTTGGATATATATTGATGTGTAAATCTAATTAATCTTATCAATAAAAACCAGGAGTCAGATATCAGGGTAAAAACCTGAAAGATCAGAGAAGCAGGGGAGCAGCCACCAGGGACTTCCTGCCTCTTCCATTCCTCCAACCAAAAGGACACAGATCCTGTCTCAGCTTTACCACTTCCTGTCCCTCTCTCTGCAGTCCTCCAAACCTGTATGGTTAGTTAGTGGCTAGTTCTTCCCTCTGACTCTAAGCAAGCTTTATTTGTCAAAACACAAACAAAATATCACACAATAATATATAGAATTTTATATCTAAATGAATTTGATGCTGAGGAGGTATCTCAGTGGCTAAGAACACAAACGTCACAAGAATGAGGATCTAAGTTCAAACTCCCAGAATCCATACGAAAAAGAATGGTATAGTTATGAATGCCTGTATCTCCAACACTGTGGAGAAGCAGAGACAAGAAGATTCCTGTGACCTGCAGCCTACAAGCCTAGCTTCAGGTTCAGTGAGAGAACCCTATCTTAAGGAAATAAGGCACACAATTATAGATGGGACACCTGATGTCTTCCTCTGACCTCCACACCCATACATACCTGCACACACATGTGGACATGTACCATACACATACAACATACAGGCACATGCATACACACATTTTTAAAAATAAAGTGAATTTGATGATATACAATGTCAGACTATTAAATACTACTTAATCATGAAGTATTTGATTTAAGTGGCCAAATTTATGGAATATAATGAATCCTCTCATTTAGAGCCTTAATTTAAAAAGACCATATTGAACTGTAAACAAAAATAATCTGAACATAGTTTAAGAAACAACCTTAAATTATTAAACTCAAATTTGTATTTTTTATCACCATGTGATTACCAAATATGAAATATTTTTGTCAGGATATTTGTTCATTTTCAACATAAATACATATAAATTCAGAATTAGATTTTGTTGTTGTTCGAGACAGGGTTTCTCTGTGAAGTCCTGGCTTTCCTGGAATTCACTTTGTAGACCAGGCTGGCCTCGAACTCATAGAGATCCACCTGCCTCTGCCTCCTCAGTGCTGGGATTAAGGGCCTGCACCACCACACCTGGATACTAGGATCATATTTATATATGATTTGATTAGATATGAATTATTCACTGTCTGTCTGTCTGTCTGTCTGTAAGGGTCCCTTTCAGGGCCTACTCTTCTTTACTAAGCCTCAGACAGAAAGAGAAATTTAAAGTAAGAACAGAGTTACAATGACATTATGATTCCTCACAGAGCAGGGCCTAATCCTGAGCCCACAACCAGGCCCCACAAAGTTCTGACAGTAACAATTCATACAGAGGTGTCTAGGAACAGGTCTGAAGAAATATGCTGGAATGCACTGGAATGCCCTAGCATGCACTGGAATGCACTGGAACACACTAGAATGCCCTGGAATGCACTGGAATGCACTGGAATGCACTGGAACACACTAGAATGCCCTAGAATGCACTGGAACACACTAGAATGCCTTAGAATGCACCTGAATGCACTAGAATGCACTGGAATGTACTGGAATACCCTAGAATGCACTGGAATGCACTAGAACACAATAGAATGCCTTAGAATGCACTGGAATGCACTGGAACATGCTAGAATGCCCTAGAATGCACTGGAATCCACTAGAATGCCCTAGAATGCACTGGAACCCACTAGAGTGCCCTAGAATGCACTGGAATGCATAATCTCCCTCCCTTGGTGGGCAGATGCTCCCTTAGAGGAGGACAGTCAGGTTGTACTTTTCACTCAAGCATCCATCAACTGCTCTTTCCTCACCCCCCAGGACTAAAAGAGCTCCCTTCACAGGACTTGCTATCAGCATAAAGCTGTCTTCCCTAATGTTCCCCACTGCCATTCACCTAATTTGTTTTGGTCTTCTTGCTTGAGTCAAACTACAAGATTCACTCACACAATTCCTATAAGATTATAACTGAATAAATGATTGGTTGTTTTAACTACAGCCTTCAAAAGACAGAGTATGAAATTCTTGTAAAACTAGTAGCAGAGCTGGGGAGATGGCTCAGTTGGTAAGCTCCTCGCTTTATGAG
>LZPO01009046.1:0-31432 GCA_001675575.1 Neotoma lepida | reverse complement strand
CTAGGCTACAAAGCAAATGCAGAGACAGCTAGAACTGTCTCAAAAAACTAAAAAGAAAAGACAGGAAGAAAGAAAAGAAAAGAAAAGAAAAGAAAAGAAAAGAAAAGAAAAGAAAAGAAAAGAAAAGAAAAGAAAAGAAAAGAAAAGGAAAGGACAGGACAGTGAAAACACATTAGCCCTTTAAGACTAACAGAAAATTTATTTATAACAAAACCAAACTATGAAAATAAAAGTTTTGTTTGCTCAAATGCCTGTTTTCTTTCTTCTCTTCTTTTTTATATCTTTTCTTTCTCCTTGAATATGGAAATAATTTGAGCTTTTATAACAACAACAATAATAATAAGCAGCAAACCAAATGTAACAAAATTGTAAGTACTGTGATAAAAATTGTTTATGCAAAAAATTTCTGACCTGCAGACTGTGTACCTCAGTGCAGTAGCAATAGTCAGCCCAATACAAGGATATTGGGCTGCATTTCACAATAACTCAGGTCCTAACTGTAGCAAAGCCACTATGAGTGGCTCTTTAGAGAGAGAATAGAGAGGGGCAGGGTATGAGGCACTTCTCCTGGATTCCCATTCCTCAGGGTTACATATTTAAGCAGAGGGCTGCTTCTCAAGTTTAAGTGGGGAGACCCAGCACCATGGGCTTTGCTAAATTGCAGAATCTGTCAGTAGTTCAGGAGGAAAGCTGAGGTCCTAGGCTTCTGACAAACTCAAGCTGATATATAACCTATATTGTCAGACTGTGGACCACATCTGGGAGAGAAGCTCTAGATTCCACCGGAGCTTCTATCTCTGCCTTTAAAAATAAGTCAGTCCTTTGTACATTTTCCTATGTGCAATAGTATTCTCCCTACTGCACTGTGAACATATAAAGTGACATTGTCACTGCCTCCATAAATCCTACTAAGTTGACAATGTTTCCCAGTAACTTTAAAAGGAATGATATCACTCCTTGACCACACAAGGTATTTATGGCAACTCACTGCAAGTACTGCCACATGTGAAGATATGGAGAGAGAGAGAGAGAGAGAGAGAGAGAGAGAGAGAGAGAGAGAGACTGTCTATGCAATGAGCAACATTTGGAGGCCCACCAAGAAGTGATACTCTTGACTGTCTAGGAGGAGCCAAGCTTTTACCGCAGGACTGAAGTCTGGGTGGCCCTTTGGGTTTCTAGTCTGCATAAAGCAGCAAAAGAAAAAAGTAACTTTATAATAATTAGCTTGCACAACATCCTTTCAAGGGAGGCATTATTAGACCCATGTAATAGGTGGAGAAATTAGAGACATGGGGAAATTATTTTGCTCATGTAAGGCCACCCAAAGTGTCAGGGATGAAAATAAGGTTAAGAACAAAAGAGAAACGTGGGGATATTTGCCTTTGGCGCAAACCAGGAGACACTTTTTATATTGAATGCTCATGCACTTAATATGCAAGGCCCATATTAAACTCAAAAGGGTAGGGAAGTACAAAAGAACTCTAGGTAAAGCTGCTTGCTATCTAGTATAATTTGTTATATAATTTGAACATTCACTTAACACAAGCACTTTTCACATTTGTTATCCCTTGAATGCCTTTTAGTAGTATGTCTAGACATGGCAACATCTTTATACCTCTCATCTGTGAAAAACTGGGGCAGTGGTGAGACTTCTAAAGAATTCAGTGAGATAGACAGATGGAGAAAAATTTAGCAGAAGCCAACATCTGAGGAATATTGCATGTGCTAGTCATTATTCTCTACATAGACAGTGCAATGCATGGTCTCAGTCGTGACACAAATTTACCCATGGCCAGAGCCTCACGCTGCACTTTCCTGTTCTCTATGATACTGAATGGTACTGACCTCAAGAGCAAGCCGTATAAAAGATTTCCTGTCTGAATCCCAAAGATAAGTCTCATTCCTCTGTTTGGTGCTGTACAGGCATGTCCTTCTAACCTTTCCATAATAAATGTTCATAATCACGTAAATGACATGCCCACTTTCTTAGACTACTTTTTAATTATCATAATTTTCCTTTCACTCAGCAAGAAGGCAGAATCTTAATGTATCCATTTTATGGATGGAAAAGTTAAGACTCTCTGAAGTAATTCCTTCAAGGTCATACTGATTAATACTAATAGTTATTATTATTACTACTAACATTTTTAAAAATCTAATATAGGGCCAAACACATGAAATTGCTGACATTTTAACATTTTTAACTTATCAAGAAAAAGTACTNTTAGGCAGGCATGATAGTACAAACCTGCAATATTAGCACTGAGGAGGCTGTCTCAAAAAACCAAGGAACAAAAGTGCCTTTATACTGTACAAACTAAATGTTAAATGCATTATGTCATTTAATCCTCAACAAATTGACATTTCTTTCAAGAAGGAGAATAAAGGCTCAGAACTGAAGATACTTGCCAAAGTCAGACTGGGGAGCTGAAAGTCAAACACAGGTTTATATGACTCTAAAATTCATAACGGTGGAGACTTTGCCGTGCATGGCTTCTTTAGCAAGCTACCAGAAAGTGGCCCTGTTCTCTGGCTTTCTCATGCAACACTCTCAGTACAAAATTCATTCATGCTATGCTCCTTCTTCATGATAGCTGTGTGAGGGAGAGAAATTGTCCCCATAGGAAAGATGAGAAAATGAAGGACCCACATAGTAGTTTCTTTTCTTGTTGTTATAACAAAGTACCCCCCCACACACACACAAATAAGATAATAGGAGAAAGGCTTTATTTACGCTCACAGCTTAAGAAGGGATGCAGTCTATTATGGCAGAGAAGTCATGTCAACAGGAACATGGGATTGCTGTTCACACTGGTCTGTAGTCAGGAAGGAGCCAGCAAACATCAAGTGGGGTTGAGCAATAAACCCTCATGGCTCACCCCCAGTGACACAGTGCCTCGAGTGAGGCTCCAACTGCTAAACATATCACAGCGATCCAAGCCAGCAGCACCAACTAGGTAGCAAGTGCTCACACATGAGCCTCTAAGGGGTAGACCGTATTCAAACCAAAGCTCCCGGAAAGGTTAGTGAAAACCACACATCTATTGAGCCTTGAAGTTGGTATTTAAGACTGAGTTATTAAACTTCACTTTGTGCCCTTGACAATTACATCAGTGAGTTCCAGACCTCATGGGGCTCTCTTAGAACTTCCAAAGGCAGGATATTAGTCATGACTTCTTGAAGAGGAACGACAGCTTTGGAAAGTTTCTGACAATCCACAGTTGACTCCACAAGCAGAAAAGCTTGGGGCCACAGTACTCATTGTCCGTCTTCCCACCCGAGTCTGCTGTCTCTTCCACCATGTTACATCAACAGGCTTGTAACCCCTAGCCCTCGGTCTCTTTTGTAGCAATTGTAGTTGTGTTCTATAGAAAGTAAAAGCTTATTTCCTAGACACACATTCTGCAGAGAGCTCACAGCAGCAGCCAAAATAAGCCACTTCAGTGGAACAATCAGTAGAAACAAAAGTTTCTAGCTGAAAACAGCCTTAGGATGAGAAGGGAATTGTTTCATCAGCCTGAATAAGTTTGCTCACAAATAGGTACACTAACCTAGAGCTGAGTTTGTCAAGAGAGCCAGGAACAGGGTTCTAGTCAGTCTTCCACCTTACTCATTACTCATATTCATATGGGTCAAGGCCATGCCACTAAACGTAAACTGGGAGGTTAGTATTGCCTGCATGTCCATTCATCAGCAGTTCAGAAACTTCATCCTTACGAACTTATTTTTTAAAATGTGCTTTTTTTTTATTCCTATAAACCAAACCCAACAAAAAATAACAGAAACCAAATGCCAGGGAAAGGAAGCCAAGGCAAACACATGTGAGCCCTGAAATAACAGGAGATACTGTGGTCACATCTGACCTTCTGAACTCCGCTCTGAATTGGAGAAAAATCAGCTCTTTCGATGCTGCTGCCTAGGAGTGTGCAGTAACAGCTTAGTTGTAATGTAGAAGACTGTAAAGTGAGAGCAATCACATTTTAAAACTGTAGGGACCCGATCAAAGCACCAGAAATAATATCATTTTGAGCAATGGTATTTTTTTTTAATGACTGCCCTTCACCTCTGTGATCAGTGGACACTCAGAAGCAGTTGATCTGTATGTTTCAGACGATGAATACCTAAGACCTTCATAGCTTTATAATCTGATTACACCAATATGTGAGTGCAGTCGAGCACAGAACTTAGCAGTCTGCAAAACTTAAACATGAGAAAGTCCAGGTGGAAGAGTAAAATGATGACCCAGGATTCAAGGAGAGAGCAGAGAAAGTTCCAGGTTTTCATGATAACCAAATTAGTCCCCAGCACTAAGGCCACATCAGACCTGCTGATTACATTCCTATGAGACGTTGGTAACTGCAGTTTTGAGAATTCAGAACAATTCACCAGCGTTTGCAAATAAAGACTTGTTGTCATGGAAGACACGTTCACGTGAAGCTAATTGTGAAGTTAATATTTCATTCATAAGAGTGAAATATTCAGGGCATGGTGAGATGTCGCAGTACTTCAGAGCACACACTTGATCTTCCAAAGCACCCAAGTACAGTTCCTAGCATCCATACTGCACCAAATACAACTCCCGTTCCAGCAATCGAATGCCTTCTTCTGGCCTCTACAGGTACCTGCACTCATATGCACAACCCCACACACATATATACATAATTAAAAGTAGTAAAATAAGTCTCCCAAAAAATGAAATACTTATTTGTGTGTTGTCATAAAATAATATCCCCTTCCTTTAGTTAATGCGTATCCAGAAGATATTCTTTCTCTCGGAAAGAAAAAAAAAAACTGCAAATAGTTTTATTACATGTGTAATTTAGTATAAGCATAAAGGGTATCATATACCTTTTATATAGTAAGAATGTATATGTAGCCATGCTTTCTGTGTGTTCAGGAATGGTAAAGCTAACCCTTTTTTCATACATCTTATTTTATATTCAACAGTGATTGTTATCCTTGTACAGAGGTTTGTTTTTCTTTTTAAGATTTATTTTTTATTTTAAATTAAGTGTATGTGAGGATAGTATGCATGAGTGAGGGTACTTATAGAAGCTAGAGGAAGGCATTGGACCTTCTGCAGCCAGAGTTACAGACAGTGTGAGCCATCAAACAAGGGTGCTGGGAACCAAACTTATGTCCTCCGAAGAGCAATACGTATTCTCAACTACTGACTTGTCTCTCTAGCCCTGATTTTATTTTTCTTAATGAGTATGTTTATTCATCTTTCCTCTATTCTTCTCTTGCTTAATAATATTAAAAAATACTTCTGGGAATAAGAAAAAAGTCCTTTGATGGTTTTTCATTAAGATTTGGATATTAATTCTCATTTAAGTTTTGAAATTTATCCAGGTTAACATGTGATATAGTAATTTTTTCTTCAAATGAATAACCTATTCCCAATGAGACCATACTTCCCACAGTGGGAATGCCATATTTGTCATATGCCACCTTTACTTATTTAGGTGGGTTATCTTCTTTGTTCTATTCTGAACACAACATCCATATTCCTAATTACTATAGTTCTATAATAAACTTTTATTTGGTGTGACAAATCTTGACTTTTAGGAACTGAAAAGAGGTCTCAGTGGGTAAAATGCTTGCTGCATAAGCATGCAAATCTCTGGCATCCACAAAAGCAAAGTACAGCAGCACATGTCTTAAGCCCAGGCCCAGGGGATAACACAAATGAATGCCGGGTGATCTCTAGCCACACAGTCTATGGTTAACTGTAGGGTCTCTCAGGGAGAGACCCCGTCTCAAAACATAAGATGAAGAGCCAGTGAGATGACTCTGAAGGTAAAAGCCACCAACTTGAATTCAGTCACTGGGTCCTACATGCTTGAGGGAAAGAACTGACCCAGAAATTGTCTTCTGACCACCACATACACACCATCACATACATAAACACACTCCTCTCTCTCTCTCTCTCTCTCTCTCTCTCTCTCTCTCTCTCCCCTCTCTCTCACACACACACACATACACACACAGTTAGTTGGTTGATTAATTATGTGGCAAACAATAAAAGAAGAAACCTTTATTGAAGTGTACCTCTGGCTTCCACGTGTGCACACACAGACAGGCAAGTGTACCTGAAGGCCTCTAGCAGGCCTGAGCATAGCAAGCACGGCACTGGCAGGCCTTGCCCTTCCCCACTTCCCTTTCCCTTGTAAACCACAGAGGACATCCCTAAAGCTAGCCACTAAGGTCTATTCCCTGATTTGGACACTTTTTTATGCCAAACTCATTTCTAAGGCTGATTACCAAGGTCCAGCTATCAAAGTATTGAAGTCCAGCAATCAAAAGTCCACTTTTGGCTACCCTAATTCACATGTCCAATCAAAACAAACGTATTCATCCTAACATGGGGTTTCCCCTTTATAAACTGCCATTGCCTATGGGCCCCATGTCTCCTCTCTATCCAGAGGCAGTCCTTTGTCCCTCTCGGGCAAATATCCCTTTGCCCTCTGTCTTGTTCCTTTTCCTTTCTCCCTAGTCCTCTGATCCAATATCTACTTAGTCATGTGTCCTCTTTTCTTGACACAGGGATATTATGTAAAAACAGTTTCTGGAGGCAAACTCTTTACTATGCCTCAGGACCCATTGAGATGACACCTCTTACAGGAGGCCCTCATGGATGCCTGCAGGCTGGCTAGCACTGTCATATGCACTATGAATGCAAATATTGAACTCAAGAGTCTCTCCTTATCTATGAGCTTTTTGGGGTAGAAATGNTTTCATTTTTCACAATATCTCAAGCATACTATGCAGCTCATAGGGACATATATATGGTAAGCACTTGCATGAATGAATTGAATGCTTACATGAACGAATGATAATTACCTTGGTGGTGATTAGGGCTAGGTTAAATATATCCCCAAGAACAAAAATATTTCTTTACTGATCTTTTGGATTTTTTGTTTGCTTTCTCTGTTTCTTTCTCTGTTTCTTTCTTTCTTTCTTTCTTTCTTTCTTTCTTTCTTTCTTTCTTTCTCTCTCTCTCTCTCTCTCTCTCTCTCTCTCTCTNTCTTTCTTTCTTTCTTTCTTTCTTTCTTTCTTTCTTTCTTTCTTTTAATAAGTTTTTCAATTGGGCCTGATAGATTTGGTTCTCTTGTTGTTGTTCTTGTTGTTTGGCAATATCTCACTTTGTAGGCTGGCACAGCTTAGAATTCATTATGTGGCCCAGGTTGGCCTGGAACTCATGTTAATCCCCTACTTCAGTCTCATGAAGCTTCATGAGCTGTCATGACTAATCTTGAAAAATACTGATTTTTTTTCCCTTTTAAACTAAAAACACCTAACAGTCTCTGTAGAGGTTTGTATTTTTTTTTGATTAATATGTATGTCTATTTCAAAATCACTGAAGAATCACAGGATGGGTATGAATGCATTCTCTGCTCAACACTGTCTTAGCCTGAGGTGATCTCTTGCTTCATGGATCCAGTTTAACTACTTGTCTTCCTCCAGTCATGAGGACTGTTTCCTTTTGCCCCAGGCCCAAGCATTGGTCTCCTTTGCTGGGACAGCATATCCACCAGATGTTTCTTCCTCTGTGGGTGGCCACTCTGGGAAACTAAAATTTTGCAAATTGATGTGTTTATCATGATTGCAGCTTTCTGGTGTCTTTTTATTCTTTTTTCTCCAAAAGGGAACATTTTTCTTTCATTCATGGGGATGTTCTTATTTTAAAAAAAAAAGTGAAAAATCTAAGCATAATACAGATCCACCTGTCAATGGCTAACACTGTAGAGAAACTTCATTTTTCATTCAGTAAAGTGACAGACCAGCTTGCATCCTCAGAAACAACACAGAGTTGTCTTAATTCCTGGCTCTCATTAAACCATGCCATGCTTCATGCATCAAAATGTTGCTGGATCTGTTCCCCTCCAGAAAGAAAGAAACAGCACAGTATTCAGGAACACAGTTCTTTTTAATTAGCCCAGATGGGATTTGTTAGTACCCCTCCTCCAGTTCCATAATAAATCCTTATAATTAAATAACAGATACTTGTTATTCTTCTGCCTGCAGAAGCCAGGGGAAGCTGTTCTCAGCACAAAAAAAAAGTGGAAGAGAGGAGAGCAGAGAGAAAAAAGATGAGCAGGGCATTTGGGCTTTCTTAGTTAGATAAGTCGAGATGGACTTGTCTGGACTTACGTTTAGAGTGGACACATCATAGCTTGTCTGAGGAGACTGTCTGATCTTGGCTTCTTTCCTGTTGATTGGTTAGAAAAAGAAGGCTGCAGAAGCTTCAGTTAGAATCTGTTAACCCCTAGATATATTACCTAGAGTGTGGTAAAAAGATGCAGTAACTAATTACAAGTAATCAGAGCTGTTGTTATTAGTGTTTATAGAGAATAGTACTAGTCTATGTTATGAGAGAGAGGTGGGTGTGATATGGAGTTGTACTATGGGACCCACAGATCAAAAGGGTTTCCAGTCCATGACCTCATGATGACACCCACTCCTCCGAACTATAAACCATTAGCTAATGGCCATCTGGAGATAAGTGCTTGGCAGAGTTTAAAAATATTGATGCTGAGGCTGGCAGATAAGCTCCATGGATCTTGCACCTTATGAAGAATTCATTAAAGAAAGCAAACCCTATTAGCAGCCAAGGTCACACTGGATAAATTCAGCTGCCAAGAGGATCAGACAGAAGAAACAGGAAAGTATTGATGATGGAAAAGGACCAGGAAAAGCAATATGTGGTTCAAGGCAGATTGCCACTACAGAGGAAGATTGCAAGCTCAAGGCCTGCCTGGGTTACAGAGTTTCAATACCAGCCTAGGCGACTTAGGAAAACACTGTTTCAAAAACTAAAAACTTAAAACAAAAATAAATAAATAAAAATAAATAAATAAATAAATAAATAAAAATAAAACAAGTCTTGACTATGGCTCAGTGGAACACTCACATAGCACACACAAGTCCCCTAGATTCAATCCTTTAAGTAATGCTATGAAGAAAGAGAGAAGGGGCGAGAAGTATGCAGGCATGGTCTTGGTAGTAGGGACTGACTTCATCTGGTTTAAGTAATGGCTGGTCATGCAATTTGGACCTGGCTCCAGATTTATTCTTCATATCCAGAGTTTAACGGTGCTGTCCTGTGTGAGGATTACTAGACACACAGAGAACCCCATACTTTGGGTTTATGCATTATTTCTCTAATGGTGTGCATTAAGTGTCTGAAATCTGTTCAAGAAAGTAGAATTGCCTCTAGAAAATAAGACTGTCCTAGTGAGCAAAACCCTGACAACCCTGACTATACAAACACAAGCTGCTCAGTCTGTTAGTGTTCCTTGTCTGCATAGGATTTCAGGGCTGACCACTTGGTAAGGCAAGACTATTTCTCCCATTCTCAGCATTTCTTAGTTGCCTAAGTTCTTTGTCTATGAGTGAAGCCCCTGAGATTTCCCCCTTTCCATGTTAGTGTATCTATTGGTGCTGCATTTGTTCAAGTCTTAGTTGGGCAGAAGACACAAAATTGTTCAAAATCTCAAATACAAAGTTCCTCCCAAGTGCATTTCAAGGAAAGACAGCTTGTAGAGATGCAAGGAGGAACAAGGAAATGGGATGTGATGAGTTTAAAGTTAATTTCTAATCTTCAAGCCTATAAAACAGAAGTCATGACCTCCAAAACTGCACTGTTTAACTAATATAACAGAAATTGTGTAAATAATTAGCAAATCTAAAGTTACATAAGAGCCAAGTTGGTGGTCTAAAAGCAGTGCAGCAATTCTAAAATGCAAGATAGATATTCAAGAAAACATGAAATTCCTCCATACCTTGAAAAAAGGCTCGTCTTTCCCCATAAGCAATATTGGGGCTGGGTTCCCAGTGACAAGGGAAAAGACAAAAATACATGATTTAGAGTCAAAACAGGGGTAGGTCAGTGACAGGATGAAAGACAAGGAGAGAGGGAGGGAGGGAGAGGAAGAGAAGGAAGGAAGAAAACATTGGTACACAGAATCTCATCCAATCCCCGCCATCTTCCTGCTTGCAAGCTGTACCTGAGCATGCTCACCAACAATAAGAACCTCAAACAGTTGCTTCAAAATTTCTTAGGAAAAAAAAAAGGTCTGCTTAATTCTGTTTGCTGAATATATGTGCTTTACAGGTCTGCTTCCACCGTTTCCATTTCTAATAAATTAGAATTCAAAGATGTGGCTATCCAATCATTAATTCAGAAATTTGAACTGTGACCTCATGATTTTCCATGGGCCCTAGAATCATAGCATATTTATTCTCAATTTCTAAGTCTCAGGTGATCAGATTAGAAAAGGTATTCCTTATCTTACTAAAATTATGCATCCACCTGAAACAAGAAATAAAAATTAAACCACTTGAAGTCTACTAGGCCTGATCCAAAGACCAACTACCTTGGTATCTGGGAGAGCCTCAGCAACACAGGATCTCAGCTCCATCTCTAATCTCATTCCCAGACCTATAGAGTTGGAGCCTGCATTTTAAGAAAGGTCCCAGGGATTCCCATGTATATCCCATGTCAAGTCCCAACATTAGCAACAATATCCTACTGCTTCTCTTTGGACTTTTACTGCTCAATAACTTTACAAATAGATGTGGCTAAAAAGTGAATAAATATTAAGAGCTTTATGCTCCTACAACACATTCCTTTTCCTGATGTGGGGCCTCAGTCTTATCATTGGTGTTCCACTCTACACAAAGAAAGCTCACTAGACCGTGTGTGTGTGTGTCTGTCTGAATCAAAGAGAAAAACATGAAACCTCAAAAGGGAGTGAGTATCACCCGCCCAGCCCCCCAAAGTCAGTGAGATTCTGACGACAAGTCTGGTGTCTTGCACTGTATTGTACCTTCTCCATCAGACTATCCTGGTACCCTGTGATGTAACAGTAACCCCCTTTTAAGTTACTAAGAGTCTTCTCACTTTAGCTCTAACATGCCAGTTAAGACCTTCATGGGGGCACCACAAGAAAAGGCAAAGCTTAAGTTTGACAACATACTTTCTCTTCTTGCTGGCTACAGATTTGCTACAACATTACCACCTACTGTAGAACTAACAAGAAATAGTTTTGCTAAAGAAAGTTAACTTTTTTTATTTCATCCATTAGCTTTCTGGAAAGTTCCATTTTCTACTTGCCTCCCTTGTTTTAAAATTGTTTCTCAAGGCTGATGGGCTCAGTGGGTAAAGGAGCTTGCTGCCAATCCTGACCATCTGAATTTATTCCCCGGACTGTACATGCTAGGAGAAGAGAACCAACTTCAACAACTTTTCCTCTAACGCACACATGCATTCCATAGTGCATGAGCATATACACTAAATAAAAATGTAATAAAAATATTTAAGTTGATTTTCTACAAACCAAATTCAAATTCACCAGTAAAAATTGGAAGAAAGAATCCAAATGGCAAAGCTTTTTTTTTCCTATTTAAAAAAAGTATCGGTGTGCTACTGGAGAGACGGCTTCCCAGTTAAGAATATGTACTGTCTTGCAGAGGACCTGAGTTTGATTCTCAGAACCCACACTGGAAGCTCAGAACTATCTGTAACTCCAGCTCTTTGGGGAACCTATTGCCTCTGGCCTCAATAGGAACTGCTCCATGCACACACACACACACACACACACACACACACACACACACACACACACACTCACACAAGGTGCACATATGGAGGTCAGAGGATGACTTTGTAGAGTCCATTCTCTCCTTCTACCTTCATGTGGGTTCCAGGGACTGAACACAGGTTGTCAGGCTTGTGTGGCAAGTGCCTTTGTCTGCTGAGACAACTCACTAATCCTAAAACAGATTTTTTTTTGAAGAATGCCAAAGTGAAACCTAAACTGAGTATAGTCAGGAAAATTAACATTTTAAAAAGAAAGAAGAATTCTATGGGCTAATTCTAATGGAGGAGGGGGTGCCACACACACACACACACAAAAAAAAAAAAACTGTAGCCATATTTGTTTTTACAGATTTTTGACTGAATTCTAAAAATCTAAATGCCTTTTTTATAAAATGTATTTATCTTCTTAAAGAAATGATTCTTCGTAGAGGCCTCAAGCCATCAAGAATAGATACCATTGGCTTATCTCTGCCTTGAATCCTAAAGCTCCCTCTAGTGACCATGAACATATGCCAACTACAGGACTAGCTACTAAACACATTCTAAAGCTTCCTGCTTTAAATAATACCTTTCTTCTATAGCATATCCACACATGCTTAACACAAGTCTTATGAACTATTATTTCCCCTAGTCAATACAGTAAATTGAGGCTGAGATAGGGTCTGGTCTTGCATAGTCACTTGGCTGGCCGTAAGGAAATTAGTGCTAGAAGCGAGGCCTTCTGGAGTCCACCACGCTGCATTGCTCCTTTTTCCATGACAAGCATGTAAAGTTATCCATGGATATTCTCACAGACACTGCGATCCTTTCCTCTCAATGGAAACACTTTCAAGAAAGTTATAGAAGTGATTCTCTTGACGTTCAAGATAGGAATTATGGACCTCTACTTATAAATGATTCTATGCAGTATCAGGAATTTCGCGAACATGCAGGACTCCAAAGACCCCAAGTTAATATTCCTTCAACATTTGAATGCAATCTTGAGATACTGAGAACTTAAGGATGATAAAATTTGAAGTTCTTTACTCTCTCCCTTAATTATAATGTTTTCCAGGCCTATTTAGTTGTCTTTTCAGCCCATTATTCAGACCACTTAAACTGATTAAACAAATTAGTATATATTTGCTAAGATTTAAGAAAAAGTGAGTGGATGTTGTCATCAGGGAATCCAACATTCCCACAGGCATGTCTAGGATTAGCAGCAGTCTAAGATATTTCAAGGAAAGTAGCAATTTGGAAGCATTTTTTTCAAATATAAGAGCATACCGCAGTCTAACTGGCTGGTCCCACCTAACGGAAACAGCAACATCTCATATACAGAAGGGCTTTATTCAGTGAGGAAAGCCCAGTACTGCCTCTAAATTCTTAGCTCTTTTCAACCTGGTATTTCCAACAGCTTTGTAAAAGCCAGAATGAACAGTCAAGCTCACCAATTCATCTAAATGTCTCCCCCCACATGCCTAAACCCTATTTTGCTTTTTGTAAGAGGGATAGAGTTTTGCCAGGTGGCCCAGATTGGCCTCCAACTTGTCCTTTCGCCTAATTCCTGAGTGCTGAGATCATTGGTGTGTGTTCTTCCTAAGTCTTCTTCATGAGAAGTCCATAAGAGAAGGGACAATGTCTGTACTATTCATTCACATTCCTAACAGCCCAAAATGTCTCTGGCAGTAGTACACATCCAACAAATATTTAATGACTGAATGTTTAAATGGCCTTTATTGGGTCAGCTTCTCTGGAAGCCCTGTACATTTCCTTTCCCACAGTCAGTCAGTGGTCCCTGATTACTAAAGCAGTCCCCTAGAATCCTCCACATCGGTAATCTCAAGATATAGAGCAGTGGTTCTCAACCGTCCTAATGCTGCAACCCTTTAATACAGTTCCTCATGTTGTGGTGACCCCCCACCATAAAATTATTTTCATTGCTACTTCATAACTGTAATTTTGCTACTGCTACGAATCATAACATAAACAGCTGTGTTTTTCTGTGATGGGTTGTTTGATCCCCAAAGGGATCATGGCCCACAGGTTGAGAACCACTGACAGATATTTGGCCATGCTTAGAAAAAGGTCTGTTCTCAAGCCATAAAGATGGCTCAGAAGATAAAGGTTGTAGCTATGCAATCCTAAGGACTCAAGTTCAATACCCAGTACCTACATAAAAAACTAGATGTGGTGGCATGCATCTGTAATCTCAGTACTCTACAGCAAGATGGGAAGTGAAACAGAACTGCCCAGACACTCAAGCGCCAGCTTGGAATATACATTACAGCAGCAGAAACAAGAGAGACTCTCTTTCAACAAAGTAGAAGGCAAAAGCTAACTCCTAAAAGTTGTCCTGTGACTTCCACACAAATGCTGTGGCATGCAAGGGCATGTGTATGTATGTCCCTATCCCCCCCCCACACTAAACACAAATTTTAGAAAGTTTTCTTCTCTATTCTATGGCACACTCCTGCAGCCTAAATTGAGGGTACGAAACATATCCAGGCAATAATCCCAACCTTCTTCTTTAAGCCATCCAATACACACAGCTGAAAACATACTTTTGCCAAATCCTATCCTTTCCTCTTCCTGTCCCAGTAGAGGTCCCAGAAATGCTACACACTTATATTCCACAGCCTCTGCCAAGGCACTGCTTGCTGCACCAATGAACTTCTCTCTTGCTTATATTTATCTGAACTGTTTTAAATCAGAGAATGTGTTATATATTGAATATATGCAAATAACCATTCAAATTAAATAATAAGTCAGACATAGTGGTGGGTATCTGTAATTCCAGGGTTTAAGAGTTGGATGCTGTTGTGTAACAGTTTCCTCCAAGATGGAAACATTCTATCTGGCAGGGAAGCTCCTTAAACAGGAAGGTAAACAACTCAAAATAGCTTTAAGAAGTCCCTGAAACTGACCAGATTCAATAGGCCCCTCCCTGCCAGAATGAGCAGTAAAAGCTGCACAAAAGACTGTCAATAAGCCAAGCCACAGTGCAGACTCACCAGGCCAGCTGCCTGGAAAAAGCCGAACGAGTTGAACTGCCTGGAAGAGATTTAGTCCAACTGAGGTGCCTGAAAAGGACACCTTCCAACCTGTTGAGCTGTCTGCAGGCTGTGCACATGCTCCACGTTCCCAGCTCTGTGAGTTGCCACCCATGCTGGGATGGGCTTTGGTGATGTAGCTGTCTTTAAGTTATTTCTACTCCTTGAAGTAACTCCTCATCACATTCCTGTAGGTAGCCCCAGTAAAACTCATTGGATCACCAAGTTGGACTTTGGTAGTATCCATACCTTGGTCTCTTAAGGGCTCCCCTGTCTGGGGTGAGTTGATGTGTGTGTTGTATCTCCCAAGGAAAAATTTTGTCACATAACAAAGGCAGAAGATGATAAGGAGCACAAGATCATCTTCATGTACATAGTAAATTCAAGGCCAATCTGAACTACATGAGATCCTACCTCACAAAAATCAAAGCAAACAAATCACCATCAATGGTGGTGGTGGTGGTGCAAGCACATGTATACCCATCATCCAAGTTCATAAATCTGTTTTTGCATCTTCAAATGTGTTTTGTGCAGTTCCCCAATACATATCTCTCCTTCCCACTCCTGGCCTTTCTCTGTTTTTCCAACACTCACACATGTAGACTTAAGAGATATATCATTTATCTTTTTTAGTTTTAAACTATGTACAAACATAATCATAGAATATATCCAAAGATTGGTTTTTGTCTCACTATACTTGGAATTATAGCCCATTTTGGTGTCTATACCAATAGTTTCTTTTCACATGTATAATGTGACTAATCTGCAATGTTCCTTCATTTTAATTTTTGTAGAAGATTCCATTACATGGCTAACCACAGTCTATTTAACATGTTACTATTGTTGGATATTTGAGCTTTTTTCAGCTTTTTGTTATTAAAAGCAGTACTATCACAGACATTCTTGTCATTGTGTCCTGGTGTATATGAGACTTTCTCTGGCGGAAGGTAGCTTTCAATATTTTTTTGAGCCCAATTAATGCTAGGAAATATTTTTACAGTAAGGATTAATAGAATAACAGGAGCCATGTTACTAGTATATTACAGACAAAAAACAAGAAAATACTACGTGACCTCACATGTTAGCAATGCACTGTGATCATGTCTATCTCTCTTCTGATTTGTTTATTTGGGTTTTTTTTTTTTATGTAGGGTCTCATATAACCCAGGCTAACTTTGAACTCTTGATCCTCCAGTCTCCACCATCCCAGTACAGAGATTATGTATGTACCACCATGCCTGGTTTGTTTTATTTAACTTTATCCTATCTTATTCTAATTCATTTTTTTTAAATGTTGGTTTAATCAGTCAACCTGACTATAATGAAAATAATTTAAAACTCTTTGGTTTGCACATAGTGGAACTCAGAAAGCTGAGGGAGGAGGATAAAAAATTCTAGGCCAGCCTGACTACACAGTGAGACTTTTTTAGGGGAAAAAAAACCAGCAAGCAAGTGCAGCTGCAAACCTGTGTGCCCGGCTCCCCTGTACAGCTCTATGTAAGGCTAATGGGCACCACTGGAGGAGTGTTCCTCCACTATACACACTGTACTGCAGGAACACAGAACTGGATGACCAAGGGCTGGACAGACTTTTGGTGGTGAGAACCAGGGCCGGTTCAGGCTGTAACAGCTGGAACTGAAAAGCTTAAAGCAGAGATTCAACTCTAGTGTGGGAAACTCTGACTGAGGTCTGTGAGGATTGGCAGACAAAGACGTGCACCTCCTTTCTCTCCAGTACCAGTGCAAATAAGGAGAAAGGGCTACTGGGAAAATTAAATTGAAATGTTAGGAATGAACAATCTCAAGCTAAATAAAAACTCGGTAGAAAGCCATACAAGAGAACAAAGCAGATGGGAGTCTGACTACTGGAAATAGAAGCAAGATGGATCATTTCAAACATTCAAACACTAGCAAAGATAACAAGAAGGTATGAACACAACATATGAGATATGTGCAACATCATTAAAGAACACAGTTATGAATCATTGGGAGAGACTAAGAATAACTGTAGATAAAAACATAAATGATGCATTCAATAAAATCATAGCCAAAATTTTCCTAAATCTAGGGAAAGAGGGGACCATACAGTTGAGGAGGTATTTGGAATGCCAAATGCATGAATTGGAAAAGAACCTCCACATGCCATATTATAGTTGAAACATAAAACATTGAGAACAAACCAAAAAATGAAAGCTTCAAGAGAGAAGTCAAAAGCCACATATAACTGCATACTAAAAAAATCATATCACATTTCTCAAATGCAGATGACATATTCCAAACTCTGAAAGAAATAACCATCAGTCTAGGTTACAATACCCAAAAAAACTATCCTTCACAATTAAAGGAGAAAGGAAAACATTCTATGATAAACACCAAAGGAATTCATAGACAATAAGCCAGCACTGCAGAGGATACTTTAAGGGTCTGTCACACTGAAGAGAGAGATAAACACACTTAAGAGGTGTGGTGGTTTGAATAGGAATGCCCACCACAGTCTCATATATTTGAATGCTTGGTCATTAGGGAATGGCACTACTTGACAGGGATTAGGAGGTAAGGCTTTGTTGGAGTGGGTGTGTCCTGTTGGAAGAAGTGTGTCACTGGGGGTAGGATTTGGCGTTTCAAATGCTCAAACTAGTCCCAGGTTCTCTCTCTTTCTGCTGCCTGTGGATCCAGATGTAGAACTCTCATCTCCTCCAGCACCATGTCTTCCTACATGCCACCATGGTTCCTGTCATGATAATAATGGCCTAAACCTCTGAAACTATAAGCCAGCCCCAATTAAATGTTTTCCTTTATACGAATTGCCATGGTCATGGTGTCTCTTCACAGCAGTAGAACACTGACTAAAACAAGAGGCTCTACAAGAATAACCATACTAGAAGAGTAGACAAGCAAGGGAAGAATGGGAAACCACCAAATTGCCAAATGACAGTAATTAATATACACAGAAATAGATACATATAATACATCACATAGACTCAAGGACAGGAGACATGTCTATATGACCATCTCAATAGATATAGAAAAAGATTTTGACAAAATCAAGTATCCCTTTATGACAAAAGCTCTGAAGAAGTAGAAATAGATACCCCATAGAATAAAAACTATATATGGCAAACCTATAACCACCATTATACTAAATGGGGAAAAGTTTGTTTTCACAAAAATCAGGAACAAGGCTAAATTTTCACTATCCTCACTGTTATTCAATAGAGTCTCAAAATCTTGGATAGAGCAATTAGACTAGGGAAAAAATAAAAGGGTACCACTAAAGAAGGAAGAGGTCATTTTTTCTCTAGACAACATAGCCTTATAGCAAAAGACCCTAATAACTCCACCAGAAAATTCTTAAAGCTCATAAACACTTTCAGCAAAGTAGCAGGATGCAAAATGCATATGTAAAAATATATTGCTTTAATCTACATAAAATGCTGAACAAGCTAAGAAAGATTAAGTAAATAATCTTATTCTCAAGAGTTTAAACAAATACGTAGAAATAAGTTAACCAAGGAAGTGAAGAATCTTAAGAATGAAAAATTTAGAACACTGAGGAAATTAATGAGGCTATTAGAAGGAAAGGCCAACATACTCATGAATTGGTAGAATTAATATAATGAAATAGACTATTGTCAAAAAGCCATTTATAGATTCAATGAAATCTTCATAAAAATTCCCGTGATGTTCTTAAAAAAGAAAAAAGTCAGACTAAAATTCATGTGGAGGCACTTACGACCCAGATAGAAAAAACAATCCTGAGGGGGAAAATGGAGATAATGCCATACCTAAATTCAATTCTACTTGAAAGAAATAATAGCAAAAAACATTATGGTATTGGCACAAAACAAACACATTGATCAGTGGAATAAAACAGAGGACCCAGAACAATACCTACACAGTTACAGCCATATGAATTCTTAGATTTTTATTATTTTATTCTATAGTGTGAGTGTTTTGTCTGCATATATCACTGCACAGCACATGTGTGCCTAGCACTTGTGGAGGCCAGAAGAGGACATGAGATGCCCTGGAACTGGATTCACTGGTGGTTGTGAACCATCATATGAGTGCTGTGAATATCACATGGGTCCTGTGGAAGATGAGCCAGTCCTCTCAGCCAGTGAGTCTCTCTCCAGCCCTCAGCCATCTGATTTTAGATAAAGTTGCTAAAAATACAAATTTGAGGAATGACAGCCTCTTCAACAAATGGTGCTGGGTAAACTGGAATATAAGAATGAAAATGGATCTGCAGCTTGTCTCAACACAAAAATCAGCCTCCAATGTATCAGAGACCTTATTGTAAAACTTGAAAATCTGAAACTACTACAAGAAGAGAGTACCCTTCAAGGTATAGGCATCAGTAAAGACTTTCTGAATAGGACCCAAGTTATACAGGAAATAAGGCCAACACCTGACACATGGGACCTTATGAAGTTAAAAAGGTTCTTTCTAGACTATACAAAGAACAAAAAATGAAACTAAAGGAGAGATTGAAAACCTACTCAGTAATAGACTAGTGAAATAAACAGTTCTCAGAAGATTAAATCCTGAATTCAAGAACACATTTATGATCATTCACCATGATCAAGTTGGCCTTATTTCAGAGAATTGAGGATAATTCAATACTTGTAGATTAATAAATGTTATAAATTACATAAATGAGGGCTGGCAAAATGACTCAATGGGTAAAAGTGCCTGTTGCCAAGGCTGATGGCCTGAGTCTGATCTCTAGGACTCACATGGTGGAAAAAGAGAACTGATTCCCTTAAGTTGTCCTCGTTACCACCACACATGAGCCATGGGGTGCAACATGCACACGAAATAACAATAATTAAATAAATTAGGTAGATATGCTCAAGGACAGATTTCTGTGGTCAATTTGATAGTCACTGAATTTTTCTTTTTACGAAATCCATTATCTCTTCATGTTCACTTGAGTTAACCCAGAATAGAATAAATACACCTCAATATAATGAAGGCAGTATATGACAAACCTATAGCCAGTGTTGTATTAAATAGGGGGAAATTTAAAGCATTTCCTCTAAAATCAAGAATAAGGGATGGGTATCCACTTTCTCCATTCTTATTCAATGTAGTACTACAAGATTTATCCAGAACAAAAACCAAGAGAAGCAAATAAAAGGAGTATAAATCTCCCCAGCACTGGGATTATAAGCATACACCACTCTGGCTGGCTTTTTATGTTCTGGGGATTGGATTCATGTCCTCATGCTTACAAGTCAAGCACTTAACCAACTGAGCAATTTTTCCAGACCCTACACAGTGGAGTTTTGTTCAGATATAAAGATATAAAGAAAAATGGAATTATGTCACTTGCTGGAATATAGATAGAACTAGAGGCCAGTTTATTAAATGAAATAGGCCAGGCACAAAAAGACAAATATTGTATGTTTTCTCTCTTTTGTAGATCCATGTTGTATATAGACATATAAAACCATATTTACATGAAAACAGAATGGATACCCCAGGAAAGGGAGAGAAGAAACTAGCAGAGAGGCAAAGTGGGAGGGAGGAAGAAATGTTGGGTCTTGGGGGGTGGAAAGAGGGGTCTGGGGAGGTGAATGTAATGGGAGTACATGATATACTTGATACAAACTGTCTTCATGAAACTCATTACATGGCACAATACGTTGGGGAATATTCCTTTACACTGTGTGAAGATATGTCACTGAGATCGGTTTAATAAAGAGCTGAATGGCCAATAGCTAGTCAGGAAGAGTTTAGGTGGGAATTTGTGGGACAGAGAGGTCTTGGGGAAGAAGAAAAGAGGAGTCACCAGCTGGATGCAGAGGAAATACAACACGTAGGAGGAGAGCTAAAAGCCACAAGCCACATGGCAGCATGCAGATTAAAATAAATGGGTTAATTTAAGTTATGAGCCAGTGGGACAAGCCTAAGCTAAGGCCAAGCTTTTGTGATTAATAAGTCTCCGTGTTGTTTTTTTGTGAGCTGGTGACCAAAAGGAAAATCCAACTACAATAAATACACACCACTAAAACTGAAATATAAATAACATGAGCTGATTTGTGCTTTCATGACTTCCCAAATCATTAGCTCTCTGTGAGATACCTGTTCCCTTTTGCTCATACTTAACTCTTGTCTTTTAAATTCTAATTCATGTATTAACTCACCCAGCCAGTTTTCCTTGATGTCTAACCTCCTCAGCTAAAACCATGTGCTCAGTAAATGAAAATACATGTTGAGAAAATTGATAAGTGAAACATAATCGTTCAAATAATTTTCAAGAAAGCATATTTTATTTTAAAACTGACAAGTTAAAAATTGTATTTAAACAACTTCTGACAGACAAAAAATTTCTAGTCCAATTTCTAGTCCAGTGAATAGGCTAACAGTAGCAAGGATGACTGGATGTCAGGAACTATGCAAATAGTTTTTCAAGGTGCTTGGAATATAGTAAACCTCCTGTTAATTTTAGTTCTCACAGCAACTGATCTTATTAATGGATAGTTATGTAATGAAGCCCTGGAAACAGCTGATGAAGGTTACAGAACTCCTCTGGTGGTGGAAGAACAAATCCCGAGACAACTTAAGTCATGGCAGTGACAGAAAATTCATTTCACAAATATGACTAACAGGGAGTTTCCTTCCTGAGAATGAGTTCACCACATAGCTTCCCTGCATCACAGACACTGCCTGGGCCTGGAACATAGCTGTTCACTGGGCTGAAGAAATGAGGCTCCCAACGCTATGTAATCTTCCAGTTGAGGATCCAAAAGTCTGAGTCTACTTAAAAAACTCAAACTAGTTTCAGCTCTGGTNTTTTCTTGGACTTTACATAAGTATGTGTATAAGCGGGTGATGAAGGACATGGAAGAGTCCACATGAGAATTCAAACAACAAACACATTGTCTAGAGTTTTCTTTGGTATGAGAGAGTAAAGGAATGATGGATAGCGGCTTTACACGTACTGCATGTTGGCACCATGATTATCTTAACAATTGATCCTGGGTTCTTTGTTAATGCCCAAGAATCTTTTGTAGAGGGTGATAAACCTTTTTGGCTTCCACATACTGTTTCCAAACATTCCTTGGCTTTTTAAAAATGTTTTTTTCAGAATCATGTGTTTTTAAAACTTGATTTTTGCACAGTACTCTCCTCCCTCTACCTTCCTCCTTCCCTCTCTCCCTGTCTCCCTCTCCTCTCTCTCTCTCTCTCTCTCTCTCTCTCTCTCTCTCTCTCTCTCATGTGTGTTGTTAAAACCACAGGAAAGGCTAAAATAAAAGATAGGAAAAGAGAACACATGTCTTAGAGAATGGTTATATTTTAAATGCAAACTCATGCTGCAACCATTCATGGGCCAAAACGACAGACAGCAAAATCTGCCAAAGAAAAGCAGCCTCCAAACAGAACTCAGGATTCTTTCCTGGCTCAATTCATGTAAGTGACAAGGCCTGATCACACAGGAGTGTGTAAACACACATGTAGATATGATTGTGTTACTCACCATATTTTATTGAGGTGTGCTCATTTGGCTTGCTCCATTGATGAAAAGCAGTGATGGCTGTCTAAGTGCATCACTGCAAGAGTTGAAATAAGATTTGCTAAAAGGCACTTTATTTCCCTCTGATTTCATCTTGGTAGATAGATTTAGATCACCCAAGCATCCGGCGTTTTCTATACCTTTATCCTTCTCCATGGGCTATACTTGTTAGTAAATGTGTTATGAGAAAGAAAATTATGAAAGATTGACCATGACTCTGACATAGTACAAGCACTTCCCTTCTCTAGCTGCTGAGAGCAGTTACTATTATCAAACGCCTTTGAACATTAGGTACTATGCTAAGTATATGGAAACCCAGTTCTGCAATTAACTAGCAAGTTAGCTTCTCTGTGCTAATGTTTTCTTGTTGGCAAAAAAAATACTGATATTAGAAAATACCTATGTAATAGGGTGATCATAAAAAGTCGGCACCAAGTGCTTTAAGAAACAGGTATATAGTAGATAGTAAGTGTCCAGTGTTCAGATAGCTAGGGAGCCTGCATGGGACCTACCTAGGCCCTCTGTATGTGTGTGACAGTTGTGTAGCTTGGTCTGCTTGTAGGACCCCTAGCAGTGAAATCAGGATGTGTCCCTGACACTTGAGCTGACTTTTGGGAACCTACTCCCCATGCTGGGTTGCCTCATCTAGCCTTGATGCAGGAAGAGGGGAGCTTAGTTTTGCCTCAACTTGATGTGCCATGCTTTGTTGATGCCCATGGGAGGCCTGCCCCTTTCTGAAGAGACAGAGGAGTGGATGGGAGGTGTAGGGGGAAGTAGGGGAAGGCAGGGGGAGAGAATGGGGTGGGGAGAGAGGAGGGAGGGGAAACTGTGATTGTGATGTAAAATAAATGAAAAAATTTAATTAATAAACAAGTGTCCAGTGTTGCTATTACTTACAGTTATTTAAGTCAACCACCCTTTGATATAGAACTAGTTATTCTGCTTTACGGATGAGAGGATATTTAGCTTCAAACTCCCAAGAAACACGCTGTTGCTCAGAAGTTAGAAGCTGATCCATTTCTGTTTGCTTTGGAAGCTCTTCACCTTTACACTGTCCCTTCAGTCTGATACACTTTCATTCTTACCTTGAATATAATGACCTGCATTTCTGTGCCTCTGTTTTCTCATCTGTAATATTGGCACAATACCAGTGCCTAACTCCTGGGTCTACTAGTGTCACTTAATAAACATCATCCTGAGTTCTGTCCTGTTGGCATTCCTTTCTGAACTTAGCACTACCTTCAGACTGTCTACACAAGAAAAACAAAGGTTTGGCTGCACAGTAAAAGAATGACCAGTTTTAACCTCATCTTTCACACAGTGACAGGATCATTATATTGAAGGTCCTTTTAATCTGTTTAACATTTTATTTCTAAATCTCTCTTTGAACCTCTCTTGGAAAAGTGTTACCATCTTTATGTAAGGGCAACAGACTCAAACCACCTGAAATAACAGAAGTGGGGATTTTTAAAGGGAGATCTGTTTGTTCTGGAATACCATGAAAGCAGTCAGCTAATTCAGCAGATTAATAGCTTCAAAGCAGTTCAATTGGACCAACTCAAAGCCAAAACAGTCCTCACGGTCAGCATGCTAATGTTAACTAATGACTGGCCTGACTAGTACATCATAAAGCTGCATGAAATACAAGAGCAAAGTGGGGCCAGAGATCATATATGGCTGTTTTGTGTTTGATTGTTTCAGCAGTTGTATTAGTACTTGATGATCTGCAGTCAGCCCAGGTTGTTTGTCCCAGCCAACTTTATCTTCCCCCTCCTCAGCTGAGAGTTTCAAATGCTTTTCTGAAATTCAGAGGACTAAACAGGGATCCTGTAAAAATAGTCTTGTCAGAATTAGCAGAACTCTTTACTTCTGCAGGGAATTAAATACCCAGACACTACTCAAAGGGCCCACTTATCATACATAGCATCATTGGTATTTGATTGAAAACATTAGTGGAAGTGACCAGTGACCCAGATAATCCAAAAATAGTTTATTCGATTCTAGGATGTGTCTTGGTATTTGCATTTGATCCTGGATATATCTGGAGTTCTTGGAATTGGGAACTGGAACAAAATAATGAGCTCACACTGTTTAACTCAAAGAACCAGGAAACACATTTTTGATTTCCCTCTCTACCTTGAACTTGACAACACTTCTACCTGCTTTCAAGTCCATCCAGAGTTCAGTTGCCCTATTCCAGACCAGCAGCTTAAGTAGGCTGGATTTTTTGTTTTGTTTGTTTGATTTTGTTAGTCTTCAACCTTTGTAGCACACAGGGAGGGAAATTTGCAATCTATAGTGGAAAGGCTTTTTCTAGTTGCCTGCTATTATGGCTGCATAGTGTATAAAGCAAGAATCAGGCAGATAAAGGGTGATCTTTGCTAGGCTTCTGTCCTTGCTTCCTCTCTGTACAGACTGGTTAGTAAGGGTTACACTAGTGAGGGTTACACAAGATGATGAGGCAAGGCACTCAGCCTATGAATTGCTACACATTTAATTTCATATAAAGGATTATGCCATTGTCCTAACTGAAGGTTAAAAGAAGCACTGCTATGTCAAGTCACAAGGTCATTATCAGTACATAGATAAGAGTTAAATAGGATCCCATAAGAAAATGCTCTAAGTGTCTTTTCTGAAGAAAAAACATGACCCAATGACAAGCTATAAAAGGTTACTTTGTTGATGTTGTTGTTGCTGTTGACAAAGTCTCATGTATCCCTGGACTCTCTATGTAGCAGAGGATGTCCTTGGACCGCTATGATTCTTCTGGCTCTACCTGCAGAATTCTGGGATTATAATTATTTGCCACTATGCTTGGTTTATGGGCATAATGAGGATCAAACACAGGGCTTGATGCTTGATGCATTGTTGGCAAGCATTCTACCAACTCACCTACATCCTTATCTCTAAATCACTATTTTTAAAACTTTTGTTGCATTTTTGGTGTGCACGTTTCTGTGTGTGTGTGTGTACACATACATGTACACAAACATGAATGCCTGAGTGAGTCAGAGGGCAACTTGTGGGAGCTGATTCTCCAATATGTGGGTCCCAAGAATCAAACTCAGGTTGTCAAGCTTGGTGGTAAATGCCTTTACTATCTAAGCTATCTCACTGATCCTCAGTGGATTATTTTCAGGAAGCACAAAGTGTCAAATGGTCAAGAAATAGGAAACCATTATACACATAACAGCCAGAAAACTCAATTTTCCTAACAAAAAGCCCTTCATCAATTGCCAGCAACATATTCCTTTATATTATCTAGAATATGATCAGCTACTTGCTATCAGCAAACACCCTATGGTGGTACTTTCATTTAATGTTTATTTTATCGTTCTGTTATGTTATTTATTAAGAGCTTAATAAATGTTTAACTTCTAGGACTCAAATGTCTATAACACCTGAATTCAATGCCTTGAAAAAGCCTGTCTGACCCAAGGCAAGCACAAAACTTCTTCATAATAGCAATAAATGATACAGGAAACTTTTTAACATTTATAAATACCAACAATAACAAGGGTGTAATTCAGTAAGTGCTTTTAACTACAGCTTTTGCTTGAGGATAACAGCACTTTGTTATCTAATATCCGTGTTCTTTGGAGTGGCCTATGTGTTGACTCTATGCAATGGGTCCTCTTTAATGATTTTATTTTGTTTCACTCCAGTAATTCTCAGATTATTGAGCATTTGTTATAAGATTTTAAAAAAATGCATGTATGTGTGAGTGTCTATGTGAGCATAAGCTATGTGTGTGCAGGTGGAGGCCATGGGATCCCTTAAATCAGGAGTTGTGAGTGGTAGTGAGTATCCTAACACATGGGCACTGGGGACTAAACTCTGGTCCTCTGGAAGAACAGGAAACACTCTTAACTTTGGCTATCTCTCTGGCCTCAGTTTCTAGGATTTTAATTCTTTGTTATCAAAATAACATATTAATAACATTTATTTGTATACTAAAGGCAAACATTTAACTTTCCAGAGATCAATTTAAATTATTATTCATTAACATGTAATTTTACTATCAATTTTCTTCTATACAGTTTATGTTGACAATTTAATATACCCGAATCATTTCAAATTGAGCTGACACAGTGGGTAAAAGTGCTTGCTGTATAAGCATAAAGACCTGATTTCAAATCCCCAGCACCCATATAAAAAGCTAGACAAGTGTGGTGGTTTCAATGAAAATGGCGCCCAGGGGCTCATGTATTTGCATGCTAAGTCCTCAGTTGATAAACTGTTTGGGAAAGATTAGGAGATGTGGCCTTGTCAAACTAGGTATGGCCTTGTTGGAGGAAGTATGTCACTGGAGATGGGCTTTGAAGTTTCAAAAGCCCAAGCCAGGCATAGAGTCTTTCTCTTCCTGCTGCCTACAGATCAGGGTGTAAAGCCCTCAGCTACTTCTCTAGGACCATGCCTTCACGCTGCCATGCTTCCCACCATGATGATAATGGATTAGCCCTCTGAAACTATGAACAAGCCCCCAATTAAATGCTTCCTATTATAAGAGTTGCCTTGGTCATGGTGTCTCTTCACAGCATAGAACACTAAATCAGACAGCATGGTTGCATATGCTTGTAACCCTAACATTGGGGAACAGAGACAGGCAGATCATTGGCTAGCTAGATTAGCCTAAAAACAGGAAACGTATAACACAGATTCTGTCTCAAGGGAATAAAGTAGACAGCAATAGAAGATGACATCTGATGTTCTCCTCAGGCTTCTGCATGTGCATGTGCATACATGGACAACCACACAGACATGTACATAATTTTTAAAGGGTATATTTTTTAAGCAATGCTTGTTATTCTCAAAATTTAGATAAGACTCCATGATAGCTTTTTTTAAATGCAGATTTCTAGGTTCTAGTACCACTGTATTAGAATGTAAGTTTAGGGATGGGCTTCAAGCTCTCACATTTTAAAGCCACACCATAGGCAATTCTGAAGTAAGTGTTTTGCAATGTGTTTAGAATCACCAACACACAGTAATGCATTAATTAGGAATTAAAAAGTGTATTAGTTGCTTTACCCAAAACTTGTATTTTCAAATAATTCTCTTACCAACTCTGGTTATAAAAACTATATTAAAAATAACACTAAATACTTTCAAACTTTTAAAACTCTATAATGTCAAGAAATTAGGTACACTAAAAAAGTGGTATTTTCTGATTTGGTGAGCCACTAATATGAATACTTACTTTGTCCTGGACGGAAATATTAAAAAGCTAGACACAAAAGCAGATACTGTTCAGCAGGTTTTATAATCTAGTTGGGGAGGCAAGCTACAGAAGTAAGGTCATGAATGACAAAGAGAAGTTGGAGGGGTGACTGATGAGGACTGGAGGAAAAGGGAAAGGAAGGGTGGGGGGCAGACCTTGAGGTCAGAGGAGTGAATCTGCATCTGAGTGATTGGATTCTTGAGCTGCCACAAACATGTCATGTCTCAGAGTCCAGAGATTCTAACTATAATTCAACCAAATGTAAGTATGAAATCATCACTTAGCATAAAAGGGAAAGTACATTCCCAGTTTCGGATCTCAAATTATCTAATCTTTTAATGTTAATGTGGAGGAAAATAAAAGCAACTTTACCCACAGTCAATATTTATCAGAAAATGACTAAAATTGAGGTGAGAAATCAAAAAATCTAGCACTGAAGTACATTGTTAATAAAAGTTATATGCAGGTTTTTAATAATTACTTCAAGTTTGTCTGGAAGAAAGTGTAGGAAATGAGGGGAGATGAATATGCTCAAGCCTGTAACAAAACAGAAAATCTGGTGGGGCAGGAGAATCCAGTGGGCTGAGCATGGGACGTGGGGAGCAACAGGCAATGCTAACTGTAGCTGAAAGAGCTCTCTAAACCCTCAAAACCTGATACTTGTTCTCTATGTCAGCTGTTTTTAAGTTACTACAACCATTAGTTACATGATGAAATATTATTCAGTTATCAAAAGATTGAAATTCTGACATTACAACAAGGATCACCCTTGAAGACAAGATGCTATGTGAGAAGAAAGCTTGAGGCCACAGGTTACCTACTGCCTGATTCCATTTAAATGAAATATCCTGAACTGCAGGCAAAAAGCAGGTTGGTGGTTATGAGGCTGGAGCTGGGGACAAATGGGAAGTGACTTGGTGTGGAGCTCTATTTAAGTGTTGAAAAGTTTGGAAATACGTAGAAGTGTTTGGTTATACAATTTTGTGAGTTTATGAAGCACCATTGTCTTGTTCCCATTAAAATGGCTGATTTGTTTAATCTTTTTTAGGAACTCAATCTATAACAACAACACAAATAATTACAGCCAAGTAGAAAGTCATTGTAACAGCTCATCTACTCCTTCACTGAGTGCATCTATGTCAGAAGGTAAGCCTGGTGCTGTCTGTTCCTTGTTGGGGTGGGGGTGGGGGTATTGTACATGTGGAAGTCAGAGGACAACCTTGGGTGTTGGTCCTTACCTTCCCCTGCTTTGAAGGATGGTCTCTTGCATGCTGGTGTAAACGCCAGGCTGTCTGGGGATTCTCTTGTCTCTGTTCCCATCTCACTGTAGGAGAGATGAGCACTGGGATGACAGGTGTGCACTGCCTATCCCACTTTACATGGGTCTGGGATCTAAATTCAGGTTCTCATGCATGCATTGCAAGTGCGTTACCCACTAAACCATCTTCTCAGCCCTTGAGAATAGAAATGCAACCTTAGGATTCTGTGTAAAAATTCACAATTTTAAATATCAGTTAGTTCAAAAAATTTTAAATTGTGTCAGACAGTGGAAACATATTCCAAGGTTAAATGCAGCCCATAGGCTCCGACTCCTGAGCTCTGGCAACACCAATAGTTTTAGTCATCCAGGGTTCACTTATATTGCTTATGATTTTACATTTTTAGATATGGATTAAATAAACTAAATTTGATTTTGCATCAAAACACACTCATGTGTTATGGGATATTTGTATACTTTTATAAGATGTATGGCTGTGATTGGTGTAATAAAAAGCTGAATGGCCAATAGCTAGGCAGGAGGTATAGGCAGGACTTGCAGGCAGAGAGAGTTAAATTCAAAAATCTCTTTCTAAAGGAAAAAAGAAAGATATACTATAGAAATGATGAGATAAATTCAATAAAGTAGATTATTTTTGAATCAATTTTAATCCAAAAAACAACTATTAATCTCAAATTATTTTACATTGGTATGGATTTTGGTTTATTGATACAAATTTAAAGTTATTTGGCTGTACTATATGTATGTTTTTATTCTTGTTTGGGGTATTGTGCTTACACAACTCATTTAAATAGAACGGAAATGGGTTAATTTAAAATGTAAGAGTTAGCTAGTAACAAGCCTGAGCTATTGGCCAAGCATTACAATTAAGACTCCTTGTCTGTTATTTGGGAACTGGCAGGCAGGAAAGAAAAGTCTGCTTACAATAGTGTGTATGAGTTTTATGTATCAGTTAAAATCATCTTAATTTAAAGTCACTTCCAATGTTGATGTTTTGCTAGTTTCTGAATCAACTGAATTTAAAAGTAAGGGAGACTCAAGAAGTTAATGGGAATGAAAAATGTCTAAAATTTACAATGTAAATGTATGAAATGCCAAAGAATAAAAAATGTTATTATAAAAAATTAAATTTAGCTATTATGAATAAAGCTGCAATGAACATAGTTGAGCAAATGTCCCTGTAATAGGATGGAGCATCTCTTGGATATATGCCCAAGAGTGGTACAGCTGGGTCTTGAGGTAGATTGATTACCAATTTTCTGAGAAACCGCCATATTGATTTCCAAAGTGGCTGTACAAGTTTTCACTCCCACCAGCAGTGGAAGAGTGTTCCCCTTGGTCCACATCTTTCCCAACATGAGTTGTCCCTTGTGTTTTTTATCTTAGCCATACTGGCATCTCAAGTTGTTTTGATTTGCATTTCCATTATGGCTAAGGATGCTGAACATTTCTTTCAGGGTTTCTCAGCCATTTGAAATTCTTGTTGAATGTTGAGAATTTTCTGTTTAGATATGTACCCCATTTTTAATTGGATTATTTATTTACACAGTGTAGTATTATTCAGCTGTTAAAAACAATGACACCATGAAATTTGCAGGCAAATGGATGGAACTAAGAAAAAAAATCCTGAGTGAGGTAACCCAGACCCAGAAAGACACGGTATATACTCATTTTTAAGTAGATATTAGCTGTAAAGTAAAAGATAATCATGCTACAGTCCACAGACTCAGAGAGGCCAAGTAACAAGGAAGGCCTAAGGGGACACAAGGATCTCCCTGGGAAGGGGAAATTGATTTTGCAGGTGAACTGGGGGAGGGTGGGGTTGGGAACAGGAGAGATCCAGTTTGGGGGTGAGAGAGGGAGAAAATACTGGGAGGAACAACTGGAATTGGGGGCATTTGGCAGTGAGGTAGAAACCTAGTGCAATGGAAACTTCATGGAATCTACAAGAGTAAACCTAGCAAAGACTCTTAGTAATGGGAGACATGGAACCTGAACCAGCCATCTTCTGTAACCAGGCAGGGCCTCAAGTGGAAGGATTGGGACACCAATCCAGACACAAAACCTCTGACCTACAGTTTGTCCTGCCTGCAGAGTGTTCTGAGACTAGAGCCTAGCAGAATCATCATCAAAGAGACCAGAGAGATTTCACCCAGAAGCTGATGGGGGCAGATGCAGAGTCTCACAGCCAAATATTAGATTGAGCTTGGGGAGTCCTGCAGAGAAGAGGGAGGAAGGATTGGAGGGACCAGAGGGGTCAGAGACTCTATGGTCCACAGAATCCACAGACTGGGACTCAAGGGGGCTTGCAGAGATGAAGGAGCCTGTAGGGATCTGACCTAGGTCCTCTACATATGGCTGAGTAGCTTGGTGTTTTTGTTGAACTTCCAACAGTGGGAACAAGGGCTATCTATGACTCTTTTGCTTGCTTGTGGGACCCTTTTTCTCCTACTGGGTTGCCTTGTTCAGCTTTGATGTGATGGTATATTCCTGGTCTTACTGTAGCTTGTTATGCTATGTTTGTTTGATGTCCCTGGAGGCCCCGCTCTTTTCTGAGGGGAGATGCAGAGGGATAGTTCTGGGGGAGGAAGGAGAAAAAGGAGGAAACTGCCATCTGGATGTAATATATGAGAGAAAAAAACCAAAAATGTACATTTAATCAAATATTATTTTAAAATGTTAGGCTTTGCCAAGCTTTGTCTAAATATTATATTAATATTATATAGTAGCTAAAAGAAATAGGCAGGTTAAATTGACCTTCTATCTCATAATC
>LZPO01009045.1:17526-31468 GCA_001675575.1 Neotoma lepida | reverse complement strand
CACTGGTCTCACTATCCCAAAAACATAATCTCTTTACAAATGATGAGAGAAAGTACCTTAGTTGTCTTGAGATGACTGTGAGTTTTTCATTACCCAATACTCACCTAAATTATGCATATAATCTAAATAAAATTCTAGGAAACTTCATCATATTCCCATGTAGGCAAGAATATGATCAATGAATGTCCAAAGATCCTTAGCAGTTTTTTTTAAGGAAGCAACCTGAAGTAAAGAGCATTCTTGAGTGGCAATGCACTAGGGATTTAGCTCATATAATTTCTACANAGCTTGAAAAATGTGAACAATTCCCTTCCTTCCCATATGTAATTTTCCATGTAAAGTCTGTGACTGGGAAGGTTAGGAAGCCAGTGGGAAATAAAGAAGATCAGGAATCAAGAAGAGACTGCTATGAATATTTTTGAAAAATTCTATATTTTCCTTGGTTGAATCATCAAAGGGTTTATTGGACTCAGGATATTCACCAGGATATTTGAGAAACAGAGCAGTAACTATATCCAGCATACAAGTTGTTTTCAAACTGCCTGGCATGGTAGCCACTGTGCTTCACAGGAAGAGAAGGAAAAGAACATTGTTAGATGTGTATATTCAGTCTATAATAGCTACAATTTCCTCAAACTAGCTGTCAAAACTTTAAAGCAAATTGAAGTGGATTATGGAAGTTATGATGAGATCTTAAAGCTGAAGACAAAATAAACTTTGGTTGCAAGATATAGAAAAGACAAGATTGAACTGGCATGAAGGCTCCTTGCCTGTTGGGTAGCTTTCACAGCTCTGGGGAGTGGGGTACTGTTCAGGTTTGGGGATAAAAGGCATCGGTGGTCTTGACCAATTGTAAATTCAATATTATCCTGCCAGGCAAGATGTGTCCACTTAGGCAATGGTGCCATGACTGTTAATGGGCACAACCAACCATCCTATGATTGGATTTGAGGCTTTCTCCACAGGAGAGAAGTCATACATGGAACTGAAAAAAATTACATAAAAATCACATGACTAATAAAGCCATAGGTCTTAAAAAGGCATTTACTATTGTTTAGATAAATTGACATATCTTCAAACTGCTTTATAAACATCTGTAATTGTATCAATAGGCAAAATTGACTCTAGCCTTAATGAGATAAGCGTCTCTGCAGTGAACATCAGTGAATGAACAGACTTAAGGCACATCCAGGTGCTTAGAATAAATGATGGTTGAAGGATCATCCTAAACAAGGCATTATACCACCCTGTATGGTTCAGGGAACATCAGAAAAGAGGGGACAAAAGCATGTGGAAGTTTACATGCCATAGAGGTCAGCAAACTAGTGAGGGTACATAAGGGGATCTTAAAGGGGTAGAGTGGAATGGAAGGTGATAGGGAAAAGGGAAAAGCGGAATAAGGGAGGAGGGAAGGTTAATTTGATGGGAGATGGGAAGACAGAGTAGAGGAGAAATATGAGGAGGGATAAATATTGTGGAAGTCTTTGAGAATGACATATGGGAACTTACTACTACAGAAGCACACACCTGCACACACACACACACGTACACGTAAGAGTTTAAATGGATTAAGTGAACTTACATAAAAACAGGGAAAATGCTTTGTAAAGCACTATAGTTATCAGCCAAAAAGCCCTGTAACAGAAATGACTTGCCTTTCTAAAAATTGTTGGTCAGTAGGACCCATAGACACCTCCAAACTTTATAAACTTTAACAATGTTCTTGGTTACCCTCTAGAACTTGACAGTAAAGCCCTATTTCTGTAGACACCCCATACTGGAGTCACAGGGCAATATAGAAATAAAGCTAGTAGAAACCTGGAAGCTTTATCCCTAACAACTAAATTTTGGAGGACTGACCAACAAATTTATTGTTATATTTGAGGTCTAATGCACAAATGAAACCATACTCAGTATTGTTAAATTGACAGAGAACCTGTGACTATGTCTTAGGACACAGAGGAGAACCTACTACTACTTTTCTGTTAAAGGGCATAGTATTAAACTTCCCTCTAAGTATTAGCTGTTAAAAATTTGTAATTACTTTAGTTGAATCTCTTAAAAGAAACTTTACCCTGAGTTTTTATCTTCTGTTGAGTGCAAGTGATTCTTAGTTTTAAAAAGAATCCTTAGGGTTTTTAGATGTAAACATAATATAAAATATACAAGCTACGCTACTTATATCATCTTATTTAATAAACAAAACCCAACTTATCAAACACCTCTATTTCTCTGAAATGCCAATACCATGCTTCAGAAAATACAATGAATAAGACAAGTGTCCCTACTTAATTATAAACTAACTAGAGAGCACCAGATCAAATATATATTCATTTTTCCTGCATATAATATTTTCAGAGGCCTTATCTATATGTATACATACAAATTTTATTTGTAAGCCTACCTATTAAGGGGACATACCTGAATTAATATTAATTTTAAATAAGAGCTTTGTTTATAATTTATACTCTTGTTATATACTTATATTCTTTATGTTTTAAAGACAAGAAAATGTTTTTTAAAATGTGGAATTATTTATTATGGTGATTCATGTGAAAAAATTTAAAGAGTAGAGTTACTGCAATAAGACTGGCCTAGAAGTTTCAAAGAGCTTATTCAAGGTACTTGGTTATTTGAATAATCAAAACTTAATATTATAGCCATGACCATTCCAGTATGGAAAAATATGAAAATGTGTAAGAACTCCACTGCCACATCAGTGGCAAATAACACTTGTCTAATTGGACTTGAAGCTGACTCAATAGGATGGCAATTATGCAGGTACTGTAAACCTAGCCAGTTTCCTAGTGCTTGTGATGTCATAGGCATTAGAAAAAAATCTACTACTGCTACTTTTCTAGACAAGCATAATTCCTTATGAATCTTTAAATCTCATCCTTATAATCACAGATAAGTGTCGCTACCACCTCTCATCAAAGCAGGCTCTCTTTACAGCAAACAGAGACCAGCACATAAAACCACAATTGAATACAGTGCAGAGAACACCAGATTATGGGGAGCCCAACCCCAACAGATGCATCTATATCACAGATCCTACNACTATGGCTCAGGGAACATGACCAGAGAATGTGTGGAAAGATTGTAATAGCCGCAATACCAGAAAATCAGCTTTGGAGGATCTTTCCTAGAAATCACTGCATAAACAATATACCAGAGAAAAGGCAATATTAATGAATGAGTTATGTTAATGTGGAACAGGAAAAGTCTGTAGGGTCCCACCCTTAGACAAAGAACAACAGGAAATTAATGACTTCTGGGAGAAAGAAAATTAGCTTCTCCCAAGGATATGCTTCCTCATTGGTTATCAAATGGAGAATACTCAGCTCTGAAATCATGTAGATGAAAACAACAAAAAAGATTCTTCAAAGGTTGCATGTGACATTACATTATATGTATGTGTATGTCCTTGTGTATACATAGATATATGTAACAATAATGACAAAAGAAAAAGAGTTTACAAACTTGAGAGTGGCAGGCATGGGAAGCATATGATGGAGGGTAGCTGTAAGGGGCTGGAGGGAGAAAATGAAGATCCAAAGTGATATAAATCTATTTCATTTAAAACATATTATAAAAACAGGTTTATTTTAAAAATCAATGATAAAAGAAAATAATGTAGACCTTTATATCATTACCAAAAGATGCACACTGTGATCATTTCTTTGAGAATGTTTTGTTTAATTCTTATATTTAGAGGCATATGCTCCTGTCAGCATATGAAAAAACAACAAATAGAAATATAGATATTTACTTTGTTTTAAAATCAACTGTATAGTACCTCAGGCATTTACATGATCATCTCTGTTAACTCCTTCCTTCTCTGGTAAGTCCTTTCTTGATGATCTCGTACAATTCTGGCATTTGTTAGCAATCACTGTTTACAAAAGTTTCCTGAGCATCCAATGTAAAACGTACTTATGAAGTATTCTACTAAGAATTCTATTTGCAACTCTCTCTTACTTTTTGTAGCATTTTTGCGTATCAGAAATTACTTTCTTTCTGTTGTGTGTTTGTTTTTATTTCTCCTTGCAGGAGAGCATAAATTTCATCCCTAGTATCTGGAACAATGAACAGATTGCTCAACAGATTGTTCCAGATAGATAGGTAGAATGTCTTCAGAAAACTATAATTTTGAAACACCTGAAGCCAGTTTCTTTCAATATATTTTAAAATTAATGAGGAGAATATAGTTATATTTCATAGTCTAGTTTTATCATGAAACAATTGTATACTCATTAGCATCATCATTTTTTGTGTATATATGCCTTCCCTTTCTAATTTCCTTGCTTATTTTCCTCATAGCTTCTTCTCATTTCTTATATTTCTTTACAGATAGAGGATTTTTCTGAGTCTAGTTCGTAATATTTATTCTCATTTCTAAAGTCTAACATTAAGTGGACTTTGCAAAAGAGGAAATTAAAATAGAAAACTCAGTAGTTCAAGGTCAGATATTAATGTTCATCCCTTTGAGCAGACACTAGAGATGCAAATGATGATATTGGGTTTTGGGTTTTGGGGAATATCTGCTTGGAGCTTTTATTATTGCTTATTATGAAGATAAGTCATTGAGGGTATCAACTTACACATTGCATCCAGTTTAATGACTCTCTTTATTGTTGCCCAGAACTGTGCATAAGCATAGATTGTAAGCTACTGTTCCCTTAATCTTCCATTCAGGAAATGAATATCCCTCCATGAAATATTAATACTCTCAGTCTTCAGCTTCTAAGATATACCCTATTTTTTATCAGTAGTTCTTCCTGAATGTAGTAAAAAACAAGAGGTCTGTTTATTAAAATAAAAGTGTCACATGCAAGTAAGTATGCTAGTGATTATTAATATCCTGTAGCTGAATTTGACATTATTTTGACTGGTGATGAAGACATGAATAGGATAATGCAATACAGTAAAGACATAACAAAAAAATCTCTGTGTATACCAAGACAATCTTTGAGTTAAAGGGAATCTTGTACAAGCTAATTATATACTAACTGTGATTCCTAAATGCTGAGTGGATTTGTACACAGGTATTCCTAATTTGAAACAAAATATTATATCTAAACATTAATATATTTTCAAAAATAGTTTCAGTTATGTCTTATAGATATTTCATTTCACTTTATGCTGCTATAATAAGATATGTTAAGCTAGATACTTTGTAAACAACAGATATTGCTTCTTTACAGTTACAGAGTTTGTGAGCCCCAACTCATAAACATTTTCGTCACCTCGTTAATACAGAAAAACACATGGGATAGTAGGAATAGTAAGATAGGTTCCCTAAATAGTCTTTAAAGGATTCTATTCCCATGCTGAAGGTATTCCCAAGATGATGGGATTAGTCCAGTTATCAGGGCGGGGCCTCATGACTTAAGTTGTGTTGTGTTTACCTCCACATTAATTTTAAACAATCTATTTTTATTTGGTGTATGTGTATGTGTGTGCCTGTGCATGTGTACATGCACTGCTTGTGTACTCACTTGCTAAGTAGTAAGTGTAAAGGTCAGAAGACATTTTGGAGTCTGTTCTTGCTTCTACTTTGTGGGTCCCAGATAGCAAATTCAAGCTCTCAGGCATGGAGGCAAACTGTTGAACCTCTTGTTTTGACAAACTTTTACCTCTTATCATTGTTGTATTAGAGATTAATATTTCAAAGTAAGAATCTGGAGAGCTACATATAAAGCACTGTCCTAATATAACAAAATTATCTATATTATGAAAGCTATTTCTCTTCATAAATAGTCATTTCACAGACAGCTATTGAATGGTTAAAGCAGTTTTTAAAAATTATAAGCCCTGCGTGTGCCTTTCCNTAAGAAGATAATCCTAGTGAGGTAAGAGATAAAGGTAAAATTGAAGAAATACATANTGTTTCAGAATATAACAACTTCACAAAATGGGTATATGATGGTGATGTGAGATTTGATATTACTGTGGTCTCAAAATTTCCTTACAGAAGAGATTTTAAAAATATGATTAGAGCTGTACAAAACTGGGAAGAAAACAAACAAGTACGATAAAGGAACAACTTCCACAGAGCCCAGTGCCTATGGTGGGACACCTTACACAGCCTTGATGCAGGGGGAGGGGCTTGGACCTGCCTCAACTAAATGTACCAGGCTCTGCTGACTCTCCATGGGAGGCCTTGCCTTGGAGGAGGTGGGAATGGGGGGTAGGTTGTGGGGGAAGGCTGAGAGGGCTGGAGGAAGGAGGAGAGAGGCATTTGTAGTTGGTAAGTAAAATGAACAAAAATATCCTTGCAATAATAAAAAAAAGTAAGTAGAAAGGTAATTATTTCTCCAGAATACAGAGAATGCACACATGACTGAAGTGTATGAAGTGAGTAGGGTAATTAATGAGAACTGAGGTAGCAAGGTAAATCATAACCAAATTACCTTCAGTGTTACAGAGTATTCATAAATGATTACAATGTAGTATAATTTTTAAACCAAGTTATTAAAATTTCACATAGAGACTGTCTTAGCCAATGTTCTATTGCTGTGAAGAGACACAATGACCATGGTAATGTTTATAAAAAGAAAAGATTTAATTGGGGATTGCATACAGTTTCAGAGGTTTATCACATTATCATGGTGTGGAGTATGGCAGCAGGCAGGCAGATATAGTTCTTGAGAAGAAGCTAAGAATTCTATATCTGGATCTGCAGACAGTAGGAAGAGAAGGCCACATGGCCTAGCTTGGATTTTGAAACCCCAAATCCCACCCCTAGTGACATACTTCCTCCAACAAGGCCAANTCTACTCCAACAAGGCCACACCTCCTAATCTCTCTCAGATAGTGCTACCCCTTGGTGGTCAAGCATTCAAATGTGCCTATGGTGACCATTCTTTTTCAAACCACCACAGATGTCTCAAGTTCGTGTTTATTTTTAGAGCATGATGTTTATTATTGAGAGATTAGATTCTAATGTGATAAATTTAGAGCTTACGAGACTTGTTNNAACTGTGACNTTGTTATATAAATGAAATATAATGTATGTGGTTCTGGATTCTTGAGATGGTATATAGACAGTAAGGAGTAATCAACTTACTGACACTGATTTCATTGTGCTGTGCATTTTATTACAGTAAAATATTAGAAGAAATGCATCTGTATACACCGATATTTTTTTCTTAAAAATATTGACATCCCATTTGATATATCATTTGTGGCAGACCATTTGTAAAAATTTCCAAATCTCAAGTGAACTGATTTACCATTTTTAAATTGAGAAACTATGTTCATACATTTCTTTTTATTAAAAATTCTTAACTGGCCTACTCTGGTGATCACATGAATGAATACCCTAACTGTCATCATAGAGCCCTCATCCAGAGACTGATGGAGGCAGATGCAGAGATCTACAGCTGGGCACCAGGCCAAGCTCCAGGAGTCCAGTCGATAGGAGAGAGGGGGGCTTCTATGAGCAAGGGACAATGAGATCATGAAGGGAAGGTGTACAAAGATGACCAGCCTAACTAGTGGAGACTCATGAACTGTGGAACCATAGCTGAGGAGCCCCCTTGAGCCCTCATGTAGTAACTGATGGAAGTAGATGCAGAGATTCCNGGCCGAGGGCCAGGCTGAGCTCCAGGAGTCCAATTGATGAGAGAGAGGAGAGGGTCTATGAGCAAGGGACATTGAGATCATGATGGGAAAATGTACAGAGATGGCCAGCCAAACTAGTGGAAATGCATGAACTGTGGACCGATAGCTGTGGAGCCCCTATGGAGATGGACTGGGCCCTCTGGGTACTCGAGACAGTGGTTTAGCTTCAACTCTTTAGAGAGACCCAGGCAATGGGAACAGGATCCATCCCAGGTGCATGAGCTGGCTTTTTAGAGCCCAGTGCCTATGGTGGGACACCTGGCGCAGCCTTGGGGCAGGGAGAAGGGTCTTGGACCTGCCTCAACTGAGTGTACCAGACTCTGCAGACTCTCCTTGTCTTGGAGGAGGTGGGAATGGGGGTTGGGTTGAGGGGAAGGCTGAGGGGCAGGAGGAGGGAGGAGAGGGGGATCTGTGGTTGGTATGAAAAATGAATAAAAAATCTTTTAATAAAAAAGGTTAAAACAAAATTCAAAAGCCAAGTATCTTCACTCACAGTTGTTTATCTTGCATCTGTGATAAAAAGGAAGGGAATATAATCCATCTACTCTATAGAACACTAAGTCATAATAATGTCTGGCTTTCAAAAAAAAACAAAACAAAAAACAAGAAGAAACAATCTGAAGAAAATTCATATGCTAAAAACATGTCATTATTAAACCTTATAGTTAATCTAACTAATGCTAGGAGAAATATGAAGCTAGTTCAAATGGAATGCAGGGAGATTCATTTGAATTCAAATTAGATTGAGGAAAAANGTTTTATAAGTAAGAATGAAAGAAATACTCTCTGAAGTTTTTTTCCTTGAGATAGTATGTGGAAGGCAGAATTAGCTTTAATGCATCTTTCCCCTAAATTTTTAACAGGGAAATATTGTGTTATGTTTTGGGAATATGTACTAAATATTATATCTTGCTCTCATTAAATTTATATTCTTGTAGAGAAATGAAGAGGAAAAAGATGATCGAAAATATAAATAAAAGCATTCCTGAACAAGATTAAATAAAATCAAAACAATTATTATTGTATTCAGTCCTGCGGAAAACTTCATTTAAAGAAATTTATATTTAAAAATGTTAAGCTACTCAGAATAAAAAGATCCAGTTATGACCTAATGAAGTCATTCCATTAATTTTTTTTCTAGGAAAAAAAAAGAAAATTGGTACAGAATTTTTTAATAGCAAAAACAGGTTCTGGAGAGATAGCTTAGCAGTCAAAATCACTTGTTCTTACAGAGGGCCCTGGTTCAGTTCCCAGAACCCACACAGAGGTGATCAGCCATCCATACTTCCAATTCCTGGAGTCTGAATCCTTCTGACATCTGATGGGTCCAGGCATAAAAGTGGTGCACATTCATGCTGGTAAAGTCCTTACACAAGTAAAAATAAATAAGGAAAAAAAAGGGTAAGTAAACACATATAAAACTAAATATGGTTTCATGTACTCTAAGATTCAACAAATATTCTTAATTTTTAAGTGACAATGCTTCTAAACTTCCCAAAAAATTCATATTTATATCAAAAGTGACATAGACTGTGTGGCTACTCCCCAAATAGAATTGCATTTTATTATTTTATTTATTTATTTATTTTTATTAAAACATTTGATATACAACTGCAGGAGAGATAACATACAGACAGTTTGAACATAAATACAAGTTACAAATTCTTAAATAAACTTTTTCTCTTTGAATGAAGGACTTTGCTGTGGAAAACAGCATGACATGTGGCACAGGAAACAGAAGCTATGACTGGGCTCAGACTGGGAAGATATAAATTATGACATCCTAAAAAAATTCCCTACACTATTAAATATTTTTGTTTTTATAAAAGTAATATAATNTCCATATTACTTCTGGTTACAAAAGAAGAATATACAGATATTTAAACAAAAAATGGCAGTATGAAAAAGTGAAAACAAATTTAATCCAGGTATTACTAGTAACACATTATTATTATATATTCTTTTTTTATTCTTGAATTTATTTCATTGTCTGGAAACCAAAACATATTGTGAAAAGTGAAATATACTTTACAATATGTAACACTAATTCTTCAAACAGAATTATTGTCTTGTCAGGTATGGTGACACATGTATTGTAATACCTATTCTGAAATTTTCCTTGATGAGTATACCAATTCTTATTGTAAACTTGGATCAAAACAAGCAGCAGGGCATACCAAACCTGAATGTTTTGCTGTCTTCAATTTGCTTGATAAATTAATTGGTTCATTACTTTTAAATTCAGCCTCAACCAAAGCCTCAGGACATGAATAAAAAATAGACAATTTCTTTTTCATGTTGTAATATTGGTAATATGGAGTCCAATACCCAAGTTAGCCCTCATTTCTTCTAACACTTCATGGTCTACATCTTCCCCATTACTGATGGCATTTTTCCCACCATAATCATCANCTATGCTCTTCTTGGAGCATTCTAAGCTTTGTGTAGCCTCATTCTCAAAATCCTTGAAATTTCTCTCAAACTAGTTCCAAAGGCATCAGATCTATGGTTAAGGTTAGTTGAGACAATAACTTCATTCTTTGTAGCATATTTTTTTATATTAGNTAGTTTTCTCCTGGTACTGATAAAATGCTTGTAATTAGCTAAGAGGGGAGATATTTATTCTAGATCACACTTTTAGAAAGTTCAGTCCGTGGGAGTTTGGGCTCTTGTATTTTAGAGAAACATCGTGGTGTTAGGATCACCTGGTGAAGGAGTTTCTTAACCTAGTCCTTGCTAAGAGGCAGAGCAGAAGCAGATAGGGACACTGCCTAGGTTCAAGGGCATTTTCCTTTTATCACTTTATCCATTCTAGCAGGTAGGGTGTGAATGGTACTTCACACATTCAGTTTCAGGTTCTACCCTTCCTCAGTAGTTTCAGGAAATGACTTTATAAACNGATCTACAAGTGTGCTTCCCTAATCTAGTTGTGTCTGAATATAACTAAATTGACACTAAACAATAATTTTCAAAAGTAGCTGATATTTCTTATTTCATGAGCCATGAAATAAGACAAAAGTCTCCTGGATTAATCTTAATGGGGGTATGTGTGGAAAGTGTATCTAANACACAATGTCACAATTNCAGTTGAATATATCTCTGGTTCTGTCATTGCAAATATTTTTCTTACCTNTGGATTAAAGGAGATAATCCTAATACTGCTAATAATGGTTATGTCATTAACAGTAATTATGGTTTTAGTTATATTTTCTTTATCCTTTCTACAAATAAAAATAAATATTTGTAATTATTCATGCATATTAATTGTACAAATTGATAGCATTAACTATGATAAAATGTTCTTTACTAAGTTAAGCACAAAATAATGATTTTCTCATATTTCCCATATCTTAATATAGATTCTGATTGATTTTGCTATAATAAATGCATTAAAATGTCACATCAAAGATGATTCTTCTTGTTAATATTAAAAGTTCTTGAAGCACTAAAATAAGAATTATAACAAGCCAATGATTTAGTTCCTTAATGATGAAGTTACTTAATAGTACATATTAGTGGATTTCATTGTAGCNTTTACACAAGTGTGCATCTGATGCTAAGATTAGATCAAACTTCTCTGCTACCCATTGCTCCTCATTCTCCACCAGCTGCCTGGACATCATCTGTCTTCCTTAAAAATCTTACTTCAAAATGAAAGATTTTAGTCATGGTTTGTTTGTTTGTTTGTTTGTTTAGAGAGACATNGTTGTTTAATTAAGAAGCTTAGCACACTCCAGCACCACGATTGNCACAGAGTTAAAGCACCAGGCATGGCTGGGTGACCCCNCAGAACCTCACATGGAAAAGATGATGAGGGAGGCGACCATCAAATACAAGAGCCCCNTGGCTTCAGACAGGGCAAAACCCAGATTGGCATAGGAGANGAGCTATTTATTGCTTGAGATGGGTTCCTGGAATAGCCAGTAACCAAGCTACCAAACGCTGTTGCAATGCTGGCCCCTGATCCAGCCACATCAACTGTGGCAGCCCCAGCAACAATAAACTTGACTACTGCGTCAATACCCTGGAAAGCAACACTGGTCTGTAATTTCTGTCTGGTCACGTGAAGCGGGGAGCTGAAGCAGGAAGGCTGCTTAGAAGAGACCTCTGGTCTGCTTGTGAGAGGCAGACAGGGTTGATTAGACCCCTGGTAGAGGAACAGATCAGAGCTGGAGAAACAATCAGTGCCTTGGTAGTCTGCAACCTTCAATTTCCCAGCNTTAGTCCTTGGTCTCAGCACTCACTGTTGTTTATTTATTAAAATAGATGAAATAATTTATCTGAAATCTACTGTGTTGATCTGTTTTCTTACTATCAGCTTTACTCAAAGAGAGATTATTTCAGAAGAGGGAACTTCAATTGAAAAAATACCCCTGTCTGACTGGCCTGTGGGCAAATCTGTGTGTCATTTTTTTTATTAGTTACTGCCATTGGAAGCTCCAGTCTCCTCTGGGTGGCAAAATCCCTGCACAGGTGGTGGCCCTAGATTGTGTAAAAAGGCTGGTGGAGCAAGCCATGAAGAGAAAGCCTGTAAACAGCATTCCTCCATGTTCTATGTTTCAGTTCCTATTCCCAGGTTCCTTCACATTTTAGTTCCTAATTTAGATTCACTCAAGGATGGTGTGGTCAAGATTTGTAAGTTAAATAAATCCCCATCACCTCAAGGTGGCTTTGATCATGGTGTTTATCATAGCAATTTAGACATTTAATCTTTCTATTCCTGGAATATTGTNCCAAGTATGATAATCTGTAGTTTCATTCATTTTCAGGTAAATGATATAACATCNTATTTTATATGCAACATAATAGTATGAANATTCAAATCAATTCATTAATTAATATATACCAGTGTTGAGTTTGTTACTTGGTTATTCTGAAGTATCCCCCTATACCTGGCTTTGATAGTATCTCATTTGTTCAATCACTTCATTTCCTTCAAGTATACATACAGAAGAGGTATTGCTGTACTACATATGGCAAATATATTACTAATTTTTCAAAATACACCTGTCCTCTTTAGTAAGAGGAACTCAATGTAAATCCACTATCATTGTGTAAGGAAGAGGTCCCTTTCCTTGATATGCTCTCCTCACCATCCTTTGATTTTTTTTTTAATTTGATGATAGCCACTACAGACAGAATGAGCTAGAATCTCAGTGTAGTTTTGGTTTGCATTTTCTCAAGAGATAATGATATTGAGAATCATATCCTCTATTTACCAGACATTTTTTGTTCTTTTGAGAAATGTCTGTTTAGGTCTTTTGTCCATTAATTGATTGTATTCTTTTTTCTATTTTTGCTGCTAACTTTTTCATTATGTTTATGTATTCTAGATGCTAATACTCTGTCATATAAAGAACTGGTAAACATTTTCTGAGACATGTATGCTGTTCTACCCACTATTGATTACTTTGTCGGACAGAATATTTTTAATTTTATACACATTCTACCTGTATATTCTTGTTCTCATTTCTTTAGTCATATTCAGAAAATCAATCAGTACTAATACCTTGAAATGCTTGCTTTACATTTCTTCTAGTGATTTCCAAGTTTTAGTATATATATATATATATATATGAAATATATATATATTTGATTTAATATTTATACCAGGTGATATATGTCATTCTTTACATATGCTTATCTAATTTTCTCAGCACCATTTGTTAAAGAGATGATCTTTCTCTAATAAAATATTTTGCCAACTTGTCGACAATTAGAGTGTAGCTGGGTGAATTTATTGTTGGATTATCTATTCTCTTGCTTTCTGTGTATTAAAATTGCCCTGCATGTATTTGTTTTAATGTCAACATTATGCCATTAATATAAAGATAATCTGATGCATATTTTTAAATCAGTTGTTGTGATNGCTTTGATGTTGTTCTTTTTCCTCAAGATTGCTCTGGCTATACATGATCTTTGGAACAGTTTGAGAGTATCAAAGACAGAGCTAAGAAAGAAAAGTTATCGTTATCATTCTTAACTGGTCTACTGAGATGGTTATGCTTACTATGAGCAAAAAGTAAGGTTAATAAAGTATGTTAATTCACAATTTCAAGACAAATTGTCAACTCATTTGTTCATTCTTATATCAGTCAGTTTTCAAACGCCGAGAAAACATTTGAGTGTAATGTTAGCAACANAAATAAATGTAAAACAGTTTTCACTCTAAAGCAGACACATAGAGAGAAATGCATTTTAGTAGATGATTTTAATANAATGGATTTAAGATTAAAATAAGTCAGCAAACAGAGCTAACCTTGCAGAAACATGGTGTTGCCATTCCTGTGGAAACACAGAGGTCAATGTCAAT
>LZPO01009044.1:13011-31497 GCA_001675575.1 Neotoma lepida | reverse complement strand
AGGACTGGTCAACTTCCTGCCTTACCTATGTAAGTAAGCCTTGAGAAGAACTGGCCTGTGTCTCAGGGCTGTGTACCTGGATAAGAGCCAGGCATACAGGGAGTCTTTTGTAGAGAAGACTGCACTTTAGTACAACCAAATATATACAAAGGAACAAAGTGACCGTATAAGAAAGTCCTTTTATGCTTCAGGGTAGACCATTTTTCCTATTTAACCATAATCATATAATTTACATTCATTAGGTATTAATATCTTAAAATTGATATTAATAAGCCTACATACCAAAGTATAACATGATTGATGTTGATGTAGCTTGCTAACCTTATTATATCAATAGTGGTACATCCATACATTATTGATTTTATAGTTTGTAAGACAACTTCATGTACATTAGTTTTACACTTAATTTCATAATATAGAACAACAACATTGATGCCACCATTTCTAAGTGACAAGAGACTAAGTTCTCCACCAAGGCTGCACATCTAGATGGTCACAGCTNTTACTCTTCCCTTGGCCTGGGACTTATGAATTGTTTATGTCTCACTAATATGGCTTGAATCCTCTTCTCCAACCACCATAGAGTAGATGACTTCTAGAGGGGACCATGAACAAGACACACCGCCCTGTTCAAAGAGCCACAAGTGAACAGGAGCCTAACAATAGCTCTTTCCTTGCTGTCAGAGACAGACCTGAGACATAAGAGGACAGGTGTGGCATGAAGCAATACACAGGTGTCAGAGGACCTGAGCTCAGCTCAAGTTCTTCTGTAACTTTTCTGTAGCTATGGCTCCAAGATCACATAGATCAAATATGAATCCCACCTTTGGAGATGAACTGTCCTTGCCATTCATAATGAGTGATGTCCTCAAGTTCTCCTCCATGCAGTGTCAACATGAACTCTGTGGTGGCCTATCCATCTATGCAAAGTCCCTGTAGCACTCTATGAAGTCTAGGGCCTATGTACCTTGGCCTGGAGAATACCTTCTGATCTCTGAGTCTGGAAGAACCAGACTTCTTCGGCAATTCTTGGCTCTAGCTCCAGCTTCAGCTACCNTGTTCTGAAAAGCCATCTACTTCCTTGTGGTACAGTTGGTGCCTGTTGTGCTCTGTCTTGGAGGTGTCTGTTTTTACAATGCACTTTTAACCACCATCATCTACATACAAGGGTAAAGAAACTGCATTAGCTTTAGAAGCCTCTCGAAGGCAGGGGTTGGGTCTCACTGGGTGCAGTATTACACAAAGCCTTCAGTCCACAGTGGTTGGATATGTGGAGGATTAAACAGATGGGTAGCCACACAGCAGAGTCAACTTAAGGTGTATGAGACCTGGTTATGTGCAATTGTGATGACACATTTGGAACCAGAGTTTCTAAAGTGGGCTCCTATTGTAGATAGGTGTACATGCATGGGCACAGAATTCAACCTCTGTGAGCTTAATTTTCAAGCTGTAAAATCCACCTTCTGCCCTGTCCCACTTATCTGGAGCCCCAGGGGTCTGATAGGCATGAATCTTACCAATAGTTCCTCACTCCTGGATTCTTCTTGACGTTAGACAATGGATGACAGCAGCAGATGGTCCAGAGTAGGAGGACCATGAGATGACTATTTCCATCCCACCCTCTGCAGCTCCCTGCTGAAGCTGCCTCAGTTGAAACCATCAGTCGGTCTTCAACTCNGTCTCTGAATCCCAATCACCACTCCTCCCTTAACCCTTTCGGGTACAATGACAGCACCCCTTTTTTACCTCCCCCAGGCACCCCACTATCTTTTGTGTCCCACCTGCTCACAACTTCCAAAGGATCACATTACACTATTCTCAAATTATCTAATATGAGGATTCTGTTTCTTGATCTCCAGAAAATACAGTAAACTATCCATTATAATTCTCAGAGTCTTTGAACAAATTAAACATGGCCATTGATGTAAAGCACTTACTGTATGTGCCCAGAGTCTCTGCTGCTAATTTATATGATAAATGGAACTAATGATTCCTCCTCTGAGGTTGAATACTGAGCTCGAATAAAATGTGGTAGCTGATGCAAACTGGTATACAAGTGAAACTTCCAGTAAATATTTTATGGAAAAGTCACAGGGAAATGAAAAGAATCTTTTCTCCAGCCTGCTTTGGCAAGCCCGTGGACTCCTCGGAGCAGAGCCAATGGAGCCTGCGCTAACACTTCCTAGGTGCCCAGGGGAAGCACACAATTGCACGCAAGGGAAAACCAGACTCCGTGCATGTTTGCTCAGCTCCCCAGGGCAGATGGGATGAATGCTGACAGAAGGAGGGCAGCGTGTTGGGGGAGAGGGTGTCCCCTCCCCCAACCTATGCCAGAAATAAACCAATTTTTGACCTACATTGATTTGCTTCCTCTAGGCCAGCACCTGCATCAAATCTTCCTAAGAATCACTGGTAGCATGTTCAACAGAACTAAATGTGATGCATAAGGTCCAGTAACGAGTTTGTGTTTTTGTCTCCACAGGCTGAGCTGAAGATCCCTCTCATTTGCCAGATGCCAAGGACAATGAACAACCAGTAAGTACCAGACAGCACTTTGAACTCCAACTCCTATTTCTACAGCAGTGGTTCTCAGCCTTCCTAATGCTACAACCCTTTAATACAGTTTCTCATGTTGTGTTGACACCCGGCCATAGATTTATTTCATTGCTAATTCATAACTATAATTTTGGTACTGTTATGATTGTAAGGTAAATATCTGATATGCAAGATATCTAATATACAACCCCCAAAGGGTCTGGACCCACAGGTTGAGAATTGCTGTTCTAGAGGAAACAGGAACCACAAGATGGATGATGCCTCAATAGTGCCACCAAACCCCAGTGGGAAGGGGATTTCCTGAGAGACAGGGGTTGCTGTGTGCTTGAGTGTCCAGTGGCAGCATTTCTGTGCACAGGCCACTTGTTCTGGCCTAGCATGGGTATGCAGCTAGAACAGGACTGAGAAGTCCAGGACTGAGACACTGACAATTCAGGCAGAAATACCAAGAGTCACCTGCAGCCACTGTGTGATGCTACAAATAAAAGCCCAGTGACTCTCACAGTAAAACCTAGAAACCGGCTTTCTCTGTGTACAAAGCCAGAATAATTGAATTGATGTGATTGGTTTAGGATAACCAAGTGTGTATAGAAAAACTCAATCATGGCTTGTGTCTGTGAATATAGGAAACAAGCAGCAGGAATTCTTAAGGAATATTTATAATGCGAAACTAACGCCTCCAATGAGAGAAAATTGATGTGCTATGATATTTAATTTGGGCTGTCAATTGGGTTGGACTAAGAAATACAAAGGCATTAGTGAAACACACCTTTGGCCATGTCTGTGATGCAGTCTCTAGAGACAGCTAGGACTTGAGGGGTCCTACCTAATGAATGGATAAATCCCTGGATGGATCCATAAATATGATTGGCAGTACTGGGAGGTGGCAAAAATTATGAGGTGGGGGCTAGTCAGAAGAAGTGGGTCCCTGGGGGAGTNTCTCTGGGAGCTATGTCTGCACTGGCCTCTTCCTACATTTCTTCTCTCTGTTTCCTAATGGCTGTGGTATGGAGTCTGATGCACCATGCCTTATCCACCTTGATGACTTGGCCTTTGTGAAGCCATGAACAGAGTGAATTTTTCCTCTCTTTAATTGTTTCCACCAAATGTTGTCACAGAGATGTGGAAAGTGATGAATACAGGTACTAACTCTGAACTCTGTTCACTTAGATATTTATTGACCTTACCCACTTTTTGACTTGGTCACACATTGCTCTGGTGTAAACTGAGAAGGAGGTTGATGGCACAGATAGAACGTGCTAAAGCCAGCTGTGTCTTTCATGCCCTTGCTCTATCACTTCACAGCTGTTTGATCTTGGGGGGTGTTACTTAACTCTGTGGATGGCTGAGAAATTCTAGAACCTTCTGGAAAGTGGGATATGACTTAGAAGGGGAAGAACATTTTGGTTCTCAGTGGCTGAGTGCCTGGAGGAGCTCTTGGGTGGCACACAGAAACAGAAACCGGTTCTATTTGCAAATGGGTGCTGGATTATAGCGCAGGGGGTGGGGGAAGCTGTAAACCAAGGGAAAAGCTCTGGTAACATGAGCATCCCCAGACTTCACTGTGGGTCAGCATTGGGCAGCCTAACCTCTAGCCCAAGGGGGGGGGGGCTGTCTCTCCATCCTGGGCCCTTATTCTCACTGCAGAGAATTGAGCAGGGGACTCCATGAAATACAGTCCCCTGATGGGCTTTTCCCTGGACCACAGTTCCGTTCAGAGCATCTCCACTACCTTTCTTCTCCATGACTGCAGTGGGTGCACCCTCATAGCATCCTTAGTTTCTCTGAACTTTGGCGTCAAGATGTAATAGTGGAAGTCCAGACCACCATAGTGGGAATAGGAAGGCAGTGCTGCTGCCAGCTGAGCCATCTGTGGCGTCATTAAAGGGGATGAGTTCTCTGATCCTAAACTATGATCTGGGATAATTGTAGCACAGTGCACTTTTGTATATTGCATGTGTTTTAGAGGTTTGTTCCAAAGGGATAAACCACACGGTAGGTGCCCAAGGGCTGTCATAACAAAGTGCCCCAATCAGAGGGCTTAAGACAACATAAATCCATTCTTTCATAGTTCTGAAGGGCACAAGTTCAAAGAGAGATGTTGACAGAGTAGTGCTGGCTCTGCAAGCCCTAATGGCGGGTTCTCTCTGTGTCCCCTAGCTTCTGTTGACTCCCATCATTCCTTGTCTTGGAATTGCATTGCTCTGATCTCATCCTTTTCTCTTCTTTTATTTTAATTTATTACATACCAACCACAGATCCCCCTCTCTTCCCTCCTCCCACCCCCAGCCTTGATCTATTTAAAGGCCCCCTGGCAGTAGGATCAGGATCCATCCCTGATGCATGAGCTGGCTTTTTGGAGCCCACTATCTATGGTGGGATATTTGCACAGCCTTGATGCAGGGGGAGGATCTTGGACTTGCCTCCACTGAATGGACCAGACTCTGCTTACTCCCCATGGGAGACCATACCTTGTCAGAGGAGGGAATGGGTGGCCAAGCTCCAGGAGTCCAGTTGAAGAGAGAGAAGAAGGATTCTATGAGCAAGGGGCATCAAGATCATGAAAGGGAAACCTACAGAGACAACCAAACCAAACTAGTGGGAACTCATGAACTGGGGACCAACAGCTGTGGAGCCCCCATGGGCCTGGACTAGGCCCTCTGCATAGGTGAGACAGTTATGTAGCTTGATCTCATCCTTTTCTAATGGCATTCTCCTCCTCTCCTGCTTGTCTCAAATCTCCCTCACATTTGCCTTAATTTAGGATTTACCCAGATTAATCCAAAATTATTTCATATCAAAATCTTCAGTGACATCTACAAGGACCCTTTCTCCAGATAAGGGCACACTCAGAAGGAACCCAAATGAGAATGTATTTCAGAATCACTTGCCAACCCATGTTAGAGTAGGCTTTATTCTCAGACCCATGTTCCTTTTTGGGAGCAATGTGGAATTTCTTTGGCCACTCCTGGGAAACTTGTTATAAGTGCCCATCTAACTGGTAATTGAGATTCTCTTCCCTTGATCTCTGATTCCATCCTGTGATGATGTCTCTTTTATTGAGAGATGTACCAGGCTTTCATTTGGACCACCAACCAGCTCCCGAATCATGACACAGGGACTTAGTTATGAATGTCTGGCCTTATCTTAGGTCTTATTTTAATCTGTTTCACTTCATCTGTGTTTTGCCTCGGGACTTTTTACCTTTCTTTCGTTCTGTGTGTTCTACTTTTCCTGCTTCCTCCATGTCTGGCTGACTGCTGTCTGCCTGGCTAGCTGACCCCTGGCATGTATCTCTCTTTCTCCCTTATTCTCCTCTCTCTCTCTCTCTCTCTCTCTCTCTCTCTCCCTCCCTCTTACATTTCTCCTACTTATTCTCTCTGCTCACTAGCACCTCCTATCCCTCTCCTGCCAAGCAATTGGCCATTCAGCTTTTTATTAGACCAATCAGGTGCTTTAGGCAGGCAAGCTGAAACAGCAACACACTTTTACATAATTAAACACATATCCTTACATTGTCAAACAAATGCATCATAAACAAATGTAACACCCCTTTACACAGTTAACATAATATTCCACAGCATAAACAAATGTAACACAACTTTACATAGTTAAATATTCCATAACAGACATAACAGAGAGGAGAGTTCATCCCTCTCAAGTAGGATTTTGGTAGTTTGGTTTTGGTTGGATGCCTATCATCTTGGCAATGGCTTTTTAAAATATTTTCTAACGTGTATCTTAATGATTTCTGCTTTAAAGTACCCTGGATGTGAAGCTGACTATAGCTAGCTATATGGGAGGATATTGCCACTGCCTCATATGCACTGGTTTTCTCCTCTGGAGATGAGTTAATCTGGAGCCACCCACTTACCCATTTGCCTGTCCTACACCTCAGCAGTGGGAACCCACTTTGCCAAGTTCTCAGAATTCAAAGAATATGGGTCCTCATCAATGATAATTTTTCTTTGCTTTGTCTTCTTCAGTACTCTCAGATCAGCTAGTTCATACAGAATTTCTGCAGGTCAATTGTGAGACAGAAAGAGAACACTAAAAGAACAATACCACACACATACACACAATAAATGCATACAGTAACACTACACAAATGAAAGATGCTAAACTGTCTCTGTGATCTGTGCTGTTCTCACCACCCAGAGTTTCCTGACTAACTGCTCAGGGTTTCCTAACCAGTGCTTCCTGATGCATAGGGTTCTGTCACGCTAACCANGGACTGTGTCAGTATTGTCATCACCCTGGAGCCTATAAGAAATATGGAATCAAGGCATCAAGCCAAGTACCCTGAATGAGAATCTGAGCTTTTACAGACTCCAGAAGGGCTGTGTTAGGCCACAGTGCCAATTCCCATTTCCTTCTGGCACCCTGGAGAAGTAACTGTAGCTGTCACCAAGGTATAACCACAAGATGCTGCCACACATCTGAGGGAGTGCAGTTTGAAACTGCAGAATCCTGTTTCTCACACAGAGATCTGTGCTGTGCTTGTCTGTGGCTCCCCCACCTCCCTGGGGGCGGGGAACCCCGTCCTTCATCATTAACCTAGTTAACTCCAGGTGGCAGATTCTAAACAATCTCCATGTTCTTCTGCAAGCCAAAGAAACCAGATCACCAATGTGTGTTTAGACTTATGATTCCTCAACCTGAAATTCTTTACAAGTCTATAACTGAATCCTAAATGACCTTTGAGGCTGGGACTTAATACCTTACGCTCTGTGTTGGGTTGCTACAAGGAAATGCCTCAGCTGCGTAACTCATAAACAACAGAAACATACTGTTCACAGTTCTGCACCCTGGAAAGTCCCAGTACAGGTGCAGGCAAGTTTGGTCTCCAGTGAGGATCTGCTTCCTCTCTCATAGCTGGCATCTCTTTGCTGTGTTCTTACATGGGAAATAGGACAGGAAGAGTGTTCTGGGGTCTCTCTTGTGGAGGCATAAATGCTACTCGGGAGCTCTGCCACTGTGACTGATGACTTCCCTAAAGTCCCATCCTTTACTACCATCACCATGGTTAGGTTTTAACCTGTGGATTAGGAGGAACACAGTTAAATCATTATGGGATTTATCATTAGACACGTTTATAGTGAAGGAATGAATGAATGAATGAATGAATGAATGAATGAATGAATGAAAGAATACAAATGAATGGGTGATAGAGAAGTAGACACTATTCACATAGACTCAGGTAAATACGTTCACCTTCCTGCATATTTCACAGCTACATACACTCACACATTTCACATAGGTACAAATATATGCCACATAGGTATTTGCCACATCTTTCTATACAGTTCTAGGAGTCTATTAAAGGCATTCCTTCACCATGATTTATGCCAGGCACTAGGCACATCACTTATGAAAATCAAGAAGGTTAGTACTCATCTTCCAGAAGCATTCTCCAAGTGTTAACAAATCATTTTGGCATTATGGAGAGAATGACNGAACAAAACTCTGCAGAAACTCGGAAAGTCCAGATGTCATGATTCTAAGGGGCTTCTGAAATTAGTAACGCATTTTGTTTCGACTTTCTGTGCGCCTCCCGGATGGCTTCCCTGGAAATCCGTTCAATTCCATGAAGCCTCTCTCATTCCTGGCAGCATAGTAATGCTTTCAGGGGTGAGTACATAGGCCTGCTTGCTGCCCTGTAACACATCAGAGCTGGGAAAAGGAGACCTGAGCTTTGGTTTCTAGTGTCCCTTCATCTTTGTGGACATGCCTCAGAACCTTGATGCACAGTGTCTTCCATCTGAGCCCTTTCCAATATTCCATGTCCTGGTTGGGACCCTCTGGAGCCTCAAGCAGAGGACATGATCATGTATCCCAGACAGGGGCATGCTGGAAGTACAAGCATCCCCCGTGCCCACAGTGAAAGATGCCAAAAGATACAAAAATAAATTGAGTTTGTTTGTTACTAAAATTCTTCCTAGTGTTGATAGAAATTTAAGAAAAATATCCAAAATAAAATAAGAAATGGAAAATCGCCAGTATCCTTGCACCCAGACTCAACCACTAACTCTGCTGCTGATTCCTNAAGATTTATAAATCTGTGTGGAATNTTTTTAAATGTTAGCACACTTTTAAAACCCTGGGTTTCCAGTAACCTGCTCAAAAATTCTGTTTTTGGTATGAGCATTGTGCCATAGGATTGAACTTTCTTCCAAATCACGCTGGTGTAACACTGCTACTCAAATCAGTCTGTTTATCCCTTCTTTACATGTTCAATGTCAGAGGGCTTGGAAATACTGACAGACATTTTATAGCTAATTTTTCAGCAAAGTCCATCCTGCAAACCCCACTTTGTGACTCTATCCATGTGTCTCACTGCAGAATAACCAGGAGTTACTCTAGATATCAATGAGTACATTTAAAGAACACTGCACATGGGCCATATGGTTTTCACTCACAATATTTTGAATCCCAAGCCCCAAGGACCTTGGTGAAAGATGGTGGGCCTATATTTTCAGTGTGTTGTTTTATCTAGCCCTTGGTACTGCATAAGTAAGGCGCTACCTACAGAGCCTTATGAGGCAGGTTTATTACCAGGATTAAGTTCAACTCTGGGAATATCAGAATGGGCTGGTGGAGGTAGCCACCTGTCAGTTTTCTGTGTCTGCCGTATGTAGCACAATCCCACACTGCAGTCTGTGGTTCCATGGGAACANAGACATGAGCCATTTGATAACTTAGTNTTTCTTTCTTTGCATAAGGGACTATATCTTTAATGATTGTTTGTTTGGGGAACTTTGCATGGCAAATTAACAAAACAATAAAATAGAAATTCTAAAGAGAAAGAGAGGAGTCTGAGGCATGGAATGGGAGGGCCACACATGGCTATCAGCACTCAGAGACATCTCTGTGAGACACAATCAAAATTAAATGCAAATATTCTCGGGGTTCAGAGCTCACTGCCTCCTCAGATGGCTAGGTAGGAAGCATTATGAAAATTCCTGCCTTTTGATACCAACATAGGCAACCCCGTGTTTGTGTAATTAGTCATAGGCCCCTCGGAATTTTGCTACAGAAAATGATATCCCCACCCCATAGTTTTCTCACTTAATTAGGTGTCTAACCATGAGAGTGAAAGACCAAAGAGAATACGAAGATCACTGGCCACCCATGCAAGCCAGGAACTCTGGCTCATCATTCATTCCAGGACCCAGGTCATGAACTCTAGATGTTCACCATTCAAAAACCCTTCCCATGTGACCACACAAGATTCCCATTAGGGTGATAATGTTTCTAAATTCAGAGTCCTCTGCTAAAGCCACATATATCTGACTCTGAACTTCATATGTGTAATTTCAGTGAGAATGGTCCTCAAGGGCTTATATATGTAAGTAGTTGGCTGGGAGGTGGTGGGACTGCTTGGCCTTGTTGGAGGATGTGTGTCACCAGGGGATGGGCTTTAAGGTTTCAAAAGNAGATGTCATTTTTAGTTAGCAATCTCTGCCTCATGCTTGTGGGTGAGATGTAAGCGCTCAGTAGCTCCAGCGCCATGCCTGCCTACCTGCTGCCATGCTCTCCACCATGACAGTCAAAGACTCTACCCCTCTGGAATTGTGATCCTCAAATTAAACTCTTTCTTCTGTAAGTTTCCTCAGTCATGGTGTTTTATCATGGCAATTGAAAAGTAGCTAAGACTCCATAACCGTGTACCNTATTAAACCATTTTCAATGATTCCTTGCAATGATTAAGAACAAATTCTTCATGTATTTCTCATCAGAGACATCTCACCAAACTGAATGATAGCTTTGCTTGTTAGAGTAATACGTTCTTTTAAAAACCTTGTGTGATAAAATTCACTCAACCCCAAATGGAGATGCTTATAAACTCCCCTCATAGAAGCTCATCACAGTGTCTGGCACCCAGGAAATGTTCAATAGATAGTTCTCTCTTCTGTGGGAATGATAAAATGAAACTCCATGTAAACTCCAGATCATTATTTTCCTTCATAACATGTGTGAACAACCACTGTGTTCGACCTCAGAGAGCNGCTTCATTTTGATTTGCAGGAATTAATAAGTGTAAACCCTACTGAATCTAGGGGAAATGAGAAGGAGTGATTTTGGCACCCTGAGATCAGAGTCCAACACCCAGCTGAGCAGTCAGGATGGCTGCCCTCCTAGTTCCCCAGAAGTAATTAGGAACCAACTCTCGGGCCAACTAGACCCATCCTGATGCCGAGGACGCTGCCTCTTCAGGNCTCGGTGGTGTGGTTCATTGGTAATTAAAAAACCGCAAGCTGTGCAAGAAGCACAGCTGAGATCTGCAGAGCAAGTTTTCCAGAGGTTGCAGACGGGGCCAGAGATGCCACTGCAGGAGCAGGCATGATCAGTCCCGAGAAAATGAAGATGGTCCATGATGGGAAAATGATGCTTGCAAGGCAGCTGTCCTCTCCTCTGACAGCAAACTCACCATGTGGGCAAAGAACTGACAGACCTAGCTCGCTTACTTCCACCGGGGAACTTCCAGCTGAACAAACTCGGTCTCCAGGGGATTGCCCAGAAGTTCTGACTTTTCTAGGTTATAGCTTTTTAAAGTGTCACATAGAATAAGAGAAGGCTGTGGTGTGTTTTAATATTTAAGTTTATTGTGCTGGCCAGAGATCAGAGTCCTATACCCAGCTGAGCAGGCAGTATGGCTGCCCTCCTAGTTCTCTAGAAGNAATTAGGAGCCAACTCTTGGGCCAGACTTTTCTTTTGTTTCTGTTTTTATTCGGCACTTTTTTTTTCTCTCATATATTACATCCTGACTACAGTTGCCCCTCCCTCCACTTCTCCCAGTCCCTCTCTCTTCTTCCATGCTCCTAAAAAAAAAGCAAGCCTCCCAGGGATATCCACCAAACACAGTACATATAACAAGTTACAATAATACTAGGCACAAACTCTCATGACAAGGATGGACGAAGCAGCAACTCAGTAGGAGGAAAAGGATTCCAACTGCAGGTAAAAGAGTCAGAGACAGCTCCACACCCTCTGTTGGGAGTCCCACTAGAACACCAAGCTAACTTTTCACTGGTTTGACATACGTGGGAAGGAACGACTTAAGGAACAAAGGATTTGGCTTTGCTGGTTTCAGAAGAGTCAGTTCAGGATGGCATGGATCATTGCTTCAATCCTGAGGCAAAGCAGACTATTGGGGCATCATGAGAGTGTGGCAGGGGCTGTGTATCTCACATGAATCGGAGAGAGAGAATGACTGTTAGCTGGCTTCCTTGTTTTCCATTTTAATTGTAACCAGGATCCAGTCCATGGGATGGTGCTGTTTATGTCCAGGTCCTCCCTTACAGCTGTTCTTTAATAACCATCCAGGAATTTCTCAGTGAAACAAACCAAGACAAAAATTAACAATCACAGTTATCACCACATATATTTTAAAATACAAAAATGTATACATAAACAAACAAACAACAAAAAACCACTAACTAAGGCCATCACAAGTGGTGAGTATTACTGGGTATTTTCTTTCGAGTTTCTTTTTTCTTTGTGAGCTGCCCAATGTGAGTGTTGGGAACCAAACTTAGATCCTGTGACACAGTGGTTCTCAACCTTCCTAATGGTGCAAACCTCCAATACAGTTCCTCATGTTGTGGTGACCCCCAACTATAAAATTATTTTTGTTGCTACTTCACAACTGTAATTTTCCTACTGTTGTGAATTGCAATGTAAATATTTTTGGAGAGATCAAGGGGGTGGAGACCCACATGCTGAGAACCACTAGCTCTAGAAGATTAGCAAGTACTCTTATCTTCTGAGCCATCTCCCCAGCCTCCTTTCTATTACAAGTATTTTCCAATGTGGCTGTAGTCACATTTTAAACCAATCTTCTGTGGTTTAGACAGACCATATGTGACAGTGTTAATTATCAACTTGACAAGATCTGGAGTCACCCAGGAGACAAGCCTCCAGACACAGCTGTGAGGGAGTATGTATCCTCTGGGCATGCCTATAATTGTTTATGTTGATTAGGTTAAATGAAGTGGGGAGACCCACTTAAAAGTGGCAGCACCATTCCTTGGACTTGGATTCTGAACTTTGTTTAAAAAAGGAAAAGGGGCTGAGCAGAGTTATTCATCTTCACTGCTCTTGCTTCCTGTTTGAGGATGTGATGTGAACAGCTGCTCAAGCTTCTGCTGCTTTGGCTTCCCACCATGATGGACTTGAACTGTGAGCTGAAACCAATCCTTTCTCTCTTAAGTTGCTTTTGTCAGGCATTTTATCACAGCAACAGAAAAAGAAATTAGGACACTGTATTTAATATGCTTCGTTTATCAGCAAGTAAGAAAACTCATGATCAAATCCAACAAAATTAATGGAACCAGGCCAAAATAGTAAGATACAATATGTTATTACTAGGAATAAGAGGGGAAACAAGTGTCTTTGGGAATCTTATGAGGTATGCCAATGTTTGGGGAACTAGATCGCATATGGTTCATAATGGACACATAGTATTTAACATATAAATGAGTTGAAAACTTGGATATATGTCAAGGTCTCCATGAAGGCTAGCAGGCAGTCACTTGAATGTCTATAGCTTGTCTATATCCCTGCAGATAAGATGTAAGAAAGCTGACTCTAGGGAAACAATTGGTCATGTTCAAGTGAGATATGGTAAAAGAGTNAAGTTTTGCATGGAAAAGATGAGAAACCAGTGTCAACAGGATATCCCAAAAAATGCAACAATTGGAAAGTAAAAGGGACATGTTCCGGGGGTCTGAGGTCTGAAGTCTGGCTGCCGAGATTTTCCTGGTTAAGAGAGACTTGCACAAAGAGCAAAGGAGACCTGGCCACAGGCTAAAAGCAAGCCACTGAGATAAAGCACCTCCTACTTGGTTCAGCNTTCTTGCTTTTCATCCTTCTCTATGTGTTTTTAGGGGAAGAATTTTTTTCCTGAAATTTTACAAGCATAAAAGGAATTCTGCTGAGCTAATCCATGAAAGCAGATATTAAAGTCAAACCTTTGCTTAGTTGTCACAGTGGAGCAACTAAATACTCCTGTGATTAAGAGTTCAAACTCCAGAACAATCTGATGGGGTGTTATCTGTGCTGCTTACTAGCTGTGACATTTTAGACACTTATTTTGGTTCCTTAGTGCTGTTTTTCCTATTAGGTAAAATGATAGCAATGGTAACTGTCTCAAAGCATTATCAAAAATGTTAAATGGCTTAACACGCTCAATGTGTTTAGCACTAGGACCGGCACAGAGGGTGCATTCCATAGGTAAAACCAGTGGTGCTTCCCAAATATCACAACAATATTTCTACCCACTTGCCTTTTTCCTGTAACTGGCATGATCATGGGATAGTTTAATCAACAGAATGCGACAAAAGAAACCCAGCACCAGGCTTAAGGATTTCATTTAAATGTCCATACAGTTCTACTTTCTACTTACGGAGTCAACAGCCACAAAATTTTGTACTATAACCACCATGCCATGAGATCTCAAGCCACACAGAGAAATGGAGAGATTGTGAGGCTGGGGCACTAGGTATCAGGCATAAGAGACAACAAGCCATCTTTGGCATTCATCCTGGTCTAACCTTGAGATAGTCATTTCAATAGACCAACTTCAAAGAACCTAAGAGGAATCCAACCAGTTGATAAACAAAAGAGATAAAAAATAAATCACTTTGAGCTACTACTTCAGTGTATATGTTAGACAAAACTCAATGCCTAGAACAGATAGTGTATTTGTTTTAGACATTACAATTAGCACTTATGCAAGGCCTATGCTGTTAGATATTAAAAATCAAATTTCAGTTCATATAACTTGATGAAGGACCATTTATTCTAGATGAGAATGGCAATAAATCAACTAATACTAATGGGCAAAGCTGTATGCAAAGAAGTCCGCTAGATGTGTACAGAGTGTCAAAAGAACAGAGGATCACATGGTTATTCTGTTGACTGGCTGTTGCAAGAGCTTTCCAAGGGAGATATAAAGAAATATCTATTTGTCCCAGATATGTCACCAGGATGTCACTCTGCACTCACCTCAACTCCCTGGTCCTTGTGATCACCACTAAAGGAACTCAGACAAGACAGAGAGTAGGATGGAAGAGAGACAAGTTCACTTCAGAGTGAAGGGAAGCACTCTCAAGGAGTGGGCATGGGAAATGGCCAAAGGGATTGTTGCAGAGCAAAGCTCACCCTCAAGACATGAGAATGGACAATGGTCAAAGAGACAGTTATGGAATCATTGTGGAGCAGAGCACACCCTCAAAGAGTGAGAGTAGAGAGCTGTCTCTTATACACATCTAGATGTGTATAAGAGACAGGCACTGTCCTGTCCAGGTGATTAACAGGCCTATTTGGGTTAACTCTCAAATGAGGTGACAATAATATACCTTTGCTCTTTACCAGAAAGTCTTATGACCTTATGACCTTCCAGATAGTTCAGAATGGCATGTCCCCTAGAGCCAGAAATATCCCGTCTTCTAATTAGTCATAGCAGTTCAGTTCCTTGGCTTATAAACTGATCTTAGGGGAGGAAATCATCCCCAATGACCTTTGAACCCACAAATATTTAACTATCACCCAGCAATAAGCCACCAACAGGTCAGAGAAATAATTCCATTCCAGTCTATCTTGGTGAACCAATGATCTTATTGAGGTTGCTTATAGAGCTCAAAGATAGCTGCATTACCCAAAAATCCCACCCAAGCATGAGCAATGACTCAAAGGCTGCAGCTCTTGAGTTCCATTCCTTGGTCCATGCCCTATCATCACGAGACTATATCTAGCCGAAAGTTAAGATTGAGTGATGAACGGAGCGTTGGTTGAGGTTTTGTGACATCTCTGCCCACTCTGTTCCTATAGACTTAGCTATTACAGTATAGTCTATGTTATGCCCAGATCACGGGGACCCCCAAAAGACCACCACGGAGACTAAATCCCATATGTAAAAGCAAAGAGCCTTTATTATCTTNAAGCTCTGAGCTTGGTCTCTCTGTGTGTCTGACACAGCGGTGAGAGCAGAGAGCCCAGAGCTCATGCAGGGTAGGGTTTTTATCACAGCAAAGGTTGGGGTGAGGGGATTTCCAGGGTTCAGGACCCTGATTGGCTGACATTTGTCTAGATATAGGAAATGTTTGGAATGTCAGGTATTTCCTCTTAGATGCAGGCCCCATTGGGTGGAGTCAGCTTATGGCTCTTCCTGGGTCCAGGTGTTGCCTGCTAGAAGCTGTGTCTGGGCCTCTAAACCTGCCATGGCAGCTGTGTGGTCAAGCTGTTTTGGGGCCCCTCACAGTCTTCTATTTCATTGTCATGATGGCAGGCCAAGGTACTGTGCTTGATGATGGCTGATGGTTATGTTACACCAGGAAGAAATGGCTCCCCTGCAACNAGAACTAAACTTGAAGTGATTGCCTGCACTACAAGGGTCATCCTTAAAGGAGGTGCTATCTGAGTAGAGCATGTTAACGAGCACAAATAGAGAAGAGAGTGGAAGTGATGGTCATCAGTAATGAGAGCAGCTGGGATAGTTCTATCAGGGTTGAATGGAAAGAGGAACATTAAATCATCTGATAATTTGACTTTTGTTACTTGAAAACTGATTCTGAGTAGTTGGGGAGATAATTGCTTGACTATTTCTGGTGGATGGTGGAATTTACTTTCCTATGTCTCTCTATTGATGGATGCTGGGAGAAGGTGGGGGGAAGAACTACAGTGCAAAATGAGGAGAATAAAGCAAAATTGGGACAATGGTTTTAAAAAGGCCCCATTGAAGGGCTGCCTTTTGATGGCCTGCAACACTTCCTTTGTGACCGCAGCAATTACAGGCATTTGTGTTACCATTGTCGATGTTATTGTTTGCTTGAACAAAAATTCTTTGAATGATGAAAATTCTATTTCCAGCTGTACTTCTGTGCAATTTCAAAGGGTTTTGCCCTCCAAGATGCAAAAATGCATGAAGAAGAAACATGAAGTGATTCTCTGCTATCTTTCACAAGGTCTCATTTTCTTCCTTTTATTTTTTTCAAAAAATTTTAAGGATTAATTAGCTATAAAAGACTATTTATTGTTAAGGCAAAAACACAGCTCCCACCTCAAAAGGAGTAAGAGACAGTTTTTTCTGAAGCTAAATGTGAGTGACCGTGGCCTAGGAACATAGATTTAGTTCTTCTCAAATACAACGTTCCAACATAGAAGCAGTTTCATGGAGTTTTTATAGTTAACAGAACAAAGAAAATTATAAATCAAGGCAATTTTAAAATACATTGATGGAAACACTGGGGGGGCAGTTACAGCAAGTACAGGCTCCTCAGCGGCAGGCCTAGAATGTTATCTCATAGCACTGTTTAGCCTGTTCATTGCTAGAAAATAGGGTTTTGTGATGTTAATCATTGCAAAGGTCTTTATCTGTTTATCAGAATGTTAGGTCTGATACAGAGGTGGGCAAGGAATGGCCCCTTACAGAGTAAAATTAACCCAGAAGAAGCTGTAATTAGCATATGAGAACAGCAACATTCCAAACTCTGCAGAGTCCTGGAATTCTTTGTCAGTCAATCAGCCTCACAGGCAAGTTCTCTCTAGGAATTCTTGTTCACGCTATCAAATATGCTCACGCTCTAAAAAAATACTAGGACAATTCAAATATGTGTGCCTGCTCTTGATTTTAAAACACTGCCCTTGTTGTGGATGTTTCCATGCCTCCTGTTCNATTTCTTTGCTGTGGGAACTTATTTTTGTTCTTGGAGTTTGATAAGGGTATAGTGTACATGAGCATGCACACACGCACACACATACACACTTTTCTATTTTTCCTATACTTGTTTAGTAATTTTGCTTTCTGTTTCTGTGTGTGTGTGTGTGTGTGTGTGTATGTGAGAGAGAGAGAGAGAGAGACAGAGGCAGAGATAGAGATAGAGACAGAGACAGACAGACAGACAGATATCTATTTAAAAATATATTTCCATACTCCAGAATAAATATATTCTGTTTAGTTTTTATTGACAACTTGTCACAATCATGAGTCATCTGGAAGAGGGAACCTCAACAGAGAGGGTACCCAGATCATANGTCCTGTGGCCATGTCTGTAGGGAAATTATCTTGTTTGTTGATTCATTTGGGATAGCCCAGCCCACTGAGAGCAGCGCCACCACCCCCACTTTCCCACATCACCACCCCACCTCACCCTTATCCCTACCATCCTCCTACCACCACTCAGCCCCCCTCCCTGACTAGCTGAGCAGGAGCTGGAATAAGCAAGCCAGCAGAGGCCTCCCTCCATGGCTTCTGACTCCATTCTTACTTGAGTTCTTGCCCCGACTTCCCTCGAGGACGAATTGTGACCTGGGAGTTGTAAGATAAACCCTTCCTTCCCCGAGTTAGTTTTGGTCAGTGTTTTATCGCAGCAACAGAAAAACAAACTAGAACAAAATAGTACATAGACATTTCAACACCTTCATTCTCATCACACACTCTGTGTGTTACCACTGCCATGGATTTAATTCTATCTTACATACTAATTACTTAAGTTCTTACATTACTCTTCTAAACAGTCAGGAATTTTAAGTATGTANNTAAATAGCAGCATAATCTTTGGTAATTCTTTTTTNATATCTCAAACTAACTGCAAACATCATTTCCTTTCCACATTAAAATCACAATCTGCAATTCTCTTTATTGATTTCTATTGTAAAAAATGCTTTTCATATCAAAATAAGACTTATTTATTTATTTATTTTATATCCTGACTGCAGTTTACTCTCTTCCTCTCCTACCAGTCCCTCCCTTCCAACTTCCCTGCCTGCATCCTCCCCTCCCTGCCATCCATCCACTCCTCCTCCTTTTCTATTCAGAAAAGGGCAGGCCTCCCATGGGTATCAACAAAACATGCCATATCAAGTTGCAGCAAGACTAAGCAGTGTATTAAGAGTGGGCAAGGTAACCCAGTATGAGGAGTAGGAAAG